>JAAEAF010004265.1:118502-145753 GCA_011037195.1 Triatoma infestans
TACTTTATTTGAAAAAGAAATTATAATAGAAACATAAAAATGAAAAAAGTATTCTACGGCAATGGTAAACCGTCTGCCGGAGGTTGGTATACATATATAAAATAACAATTACAAATTGTTATATAAATTGAATAAATATTTAAAGACAAGAACTGCTGATAAAGGAATACAAAAGTTGAGAAAAAAAAAAGAAGAAGAAAAATAATAATACAAATAAAATAGTAATAATACACAGAAAAAAGAAAGTTATTCACTTAAATTAAATGATTTTTTTTTCTTTTTTAAATAAAAATATATGAAATAAACTAAATATAAAAAAAAAAAATAAACTAAATATAAAAAAATAAACTAAATATTAAAAAATAAACTAAATATAAAAAAAAAAATAAACTAAACATATGAACTACTATGAATTACTAAGTACATTTAGTTATAACAGAAAGAACCTGAATAGTAATAATATAAAAAGAGCTCAATCAAAATTAAATTCCATAATTAAATTATATCTATATTGCCAGGCGTGTCTCGCAAAATTAATAATCCCAATGCAGTTTTCACCATTGAGCATCAATATTAACTCCGGTCTAGATAATTTGCCGCAACCAACATAAGGCCTACGTATCTCGGAGAGAATGGAACAGTCTGCCAAAAAGTGGTAGACATCCTCCCTCGCTCGAGAGTTACACAGCGAACACAAGGAATTACTTCTCTCAACCCAAGGGGTATAATTTAAATAGAGCAGCTCACCGTGAAGTCTGAATAGCCAACCAAGTTGACTAAGCGTTAGATTCGTTGAGTTGGACACCAAGCTACAAGGCTTGACAGAATAATCCAACTCTTTATACAATAAAAACCTCGTAGAGCAACGAGCCAACTCCACACACTCCTCAAGATGGTGAACCCCTATTGGGTACGATGGCCGTTAGTTGCGTCCGCCAATTAGACATATTTGCAATGGATGAATCAAATGCATAAGAGTAGCGCTGAGCTAAGGAAGACCAACGCTTAAACCAAGAAATTTTATTTTTAATAATCTCCAAAGCCAATATTTTGGGAAGGCGATAATCTGGCAAGTTAAGAATTCTGAGACAGTATCTAAAATGTAGAGAAAAAGTAAAAACTTTAATAAGAGTTGTGGACGTTTCAATAGGAAGCATATAATTAGGGGGCACTGAAGGCAATCTGAAAACTGTTTTAATAAAAAATCTTTGAAACTTTTCTAATTCTTCATACCTTTGAAAGCCCCAGACCTGACAGGCATAACAAACCACGGTACGAGAAACTGCATTAAAAAAAGTATATTTAGCCGAAGGCGGGACTGAATTATTTGCGATGAAATCGGACCAAAACCTGTTGACCCCGAATTTGGCCGAAGAGATTCTATCTTTCAAGTGTGAAGTCATAGATAATCGGGTAGACAGCAAAACACCCAGATATTTATACTGATTAACAACTTCCACGGGTGAACCCTTGTAAAGCCAACGTTCAGAGAAGCAAGTCTACCTCCCTTCCGAAATACCATAATTTAGATTTTGTTAAATTCAAGGATAAATTGCAGAGATCACAATAAGATTCTAAAAGTTTAATATTTCTTTTGAGAGTAGTAGGGTTATCCGCTAAAAGCACCACATCGCCGGCATACATTAATATCTTGAATGCGACTCCACCTATAGGAACACCACCTTCAAGGGCCAGAGATAAGTCGCCCAGAAAAAGCGAGAATAATATCGGACTGAGTAGGCAGCCCTGACGAACCCCACAAGTGACTCTGAAAAAGTCAGAAATGCCATCTTTGTAGCTAACAGCAGAAGACGCATGGGCATATAAACTTTTCAAAGTATTGATAAATTTGGACGAAACCCAAGATTAAAGAGCTTCAAAAATAGTGAATTGTGATCTACAGAATCGAAGACGGCTTTTAGGTCTACAAAAAAACAATACAACTTACCCCCTGGTCGCATAAATTTAAGCTTAATTATATTGGTTAAAACAAACAAGTTGTCAATCGCGGAGTAACCACGTCTGAAACCAGACTGGAATTCACTTAAAAAGGAGTTGTCTGTAACAAACGATTCCAGACGACGTAGCAAGAGACCAGTGAATATTTTAGCAACTGCATCTAAGCAAGAGATTCCTCTATAGTTACTTATTTCATTCACATTACCCTGCTTGAAGAGTGGGAAAATAATAGATCTACCAAAAGACGGTGGGGTAGCTTCAAAATCATAAATTCTATTGAAGAGTGATAACATTTGGGAGTGAAAAACCTCCGGGGAATTTTTGAAAAACTCATAGGTAACACGATCGAAACCGGGTGCCTTATTATTTTTTAAGTTCTGAATGACTGCATTTAATTCCTGGAGAGACAAGGGGGAATCAAGAGCATAAGAATGAATCAAGGGTTGGGCATATAATACAGTAGAGGAGGGAGGTGGTGGATTAAGTAAACTTTTGAAATGGGTAACTAATTCAGTGACAGAAATTTTAGAACTACAAATGAACGATTTCCGTTTAAAGTGCGAAACAAGATTCCAAAAATCTGTTGAGCATTTAGCTGATATAAACTGTTCAGTAAGCGACTTAAAAAATTCTTTTTTCTTTTCTAAACGATTAATTTATATGAATAATTAGCGCTAGATACGCTTTTCTAACTAATTCAGAATTAGACTTACGAGATAAATTTAAGAGAGCAAAGGATTTTTTTCTGGCTCGAAAACAATTACCATCAAACAACTCATCTTACGAACTGATCTAATGAAATCAGAGCAACCTGGGATATGAGGATAAGAACATTTAATTAAATCCTCTAGAACAGTTAAAAATTCATTATTACAACTAGGAAAAGAAGAAATACTATTTACATTAGTTTGCAAAGTTTTTTTAAAAATTTCCGCATCTCTCTCGCGCCAGATCAACTGAGGTAATAAAGGTAAAGTGTCATGATTAGCAGTGATAGACAAAGTTAGAGATAAAACCATTGGGAGATGATCTGAGAAATTAAGAGATAATACTCAGAAATTAAATATATTGGAGATAAAATCCAGGGGGACACAACACAGATCGTTGACTGTGGCATCCCATACTTCCAATAAAGGTATAATCTCCTTGAAGATCACCCTGAAATCGCCCATTAAAATTATTAAATCTAGGCTATTGCAAAGATCTATAAATTTGCAACCTTTTCCATTAAGAACTTTATCCTTTGAATTCTCATATGGCGACAATTGGGATTATTAATCGACAAATCACCTGGCAATTCCTGTGAGGAACCCAGTCTCACATTGAAATCTCCCATTAAAATAAATTTAAGATTACAGTTCAATTCTAGGAAATTAGACAAGTAAGAAAAATCTTCTTCCCAAGCGTTCAAATACACAGGCAACAAAAATATTTCAAAATTTGTGTTTTTAATTCGTATTAAGTCAACACCATCTAGTTTACAATAATTAATAAGAGTATTAGGAAAAGAGCTATTTTTAATACCATATACCCTTCCACCCATAGGTCTTCCGAATTTAGAAGATCTAGTAGCAGAAACCCAAAGTAAATTATAATTAGAAAAGAACTTCTCATAGAAATCAAATTTTTTTTCTTCTACAAAAGTTTCTAACAGAATAAAAATATCGTATGTTCTTAATGAATTCAAAAAATCAAAATTTTCAATTCTGCTTTTTAAACCACAGATGTTGTATGAAATAATAGACAAGGAATGAATATGCTCAACAATACAGTCTGGGACATGCCGACAGACGGTTAAATCTCATCCATCAATTTTTCCAGAAGTGCTGGGGATGACCTTAGGTTGAACAACTCCCTTCACCGAAGCAGAAGTACGGGAGAAGTAATCACGTGGCAGAGCATTCGAAGAAACTGCAGACAAGAAAGAGGAGATGTCAAAGCCCACAATATCCTTGAGCTTATCCGCACCATTTTCCGAGCCAAATTTCAAACCATTCACCTGACAAAAATCAAAACGATGAGAATCGATGTAGAGACGATCATTAACCACTGTCACTTTTAATGGACTTTTCAAGCGTAATAGTTCTCTGCGAATTAACAGAAGTTTAGATCTTTTTCTGCGAACATTCTCTGAAAAGTCATGGTGTAATATAAAACCAGAATTTTTCAGTATTTTAGTAGATCTCAAAACTGCTAGTTTATCACTATAACGTGAAAACGTAACCAAAAGAGGCCTGTTTTGGGTCCCTCTTGGACCAAGTGAAAAAACTTGAATATTCTCTACTATGATCTCCACCTGCAAAACTTGGTGACAGAATTCGGAAACTAAATTGTTTAGATTATCTTCGGGATTGTACTTCAGACCCCTAAATATCAAGTTATTTCTGCGGCAACGATTGTCTAAGTTATCCAAGAAATCGACATTTCTTCTTCTTGAGGCTTTTAGAACCTCCATCTCGTTCCTCAGTTTCTGGTTTTCTTCTTTAAGAGACACAATCTCAATATGTAAAGCATTGACTTCTTCTTTGGAAGCTAGAGCTGCGAGTTTATCATCCAACAAACTATTCATAAGTTTTGCCATAGAATCCATGAGTTGTGACATAGACACACCAGATAGAAGGAGAGAGGAATTATCAGACATTGTAGAGAACACCACTGGTTCTTTCTGAGCAACTTTCAATTCTAGCTCAGGCGAACTTCTAGCACGTTTAATTCTAGAGTTATTACAGCGAGGTACAGAAGTAAAATCCTCTTGTGACAAAAAAAGGTGAATAACGTAGAAGCAAGAAAAAAGTAAAAATTCTTAAAAATAAATTCCACTGGAAATGGTATAAAACTTTAAAAATATAAAAAAAAAAGATTAATTCTAATGCAGTTGCAACTTAAATTTAAATTTAAATACTTGTACACAGTGCTGCCAACAGAAGGTAGTTAATAAGAAAGTCAGTATTATCAAAAGCAGTTGAACAGATGATCCGTGAATAGAGACAGAAGTAGAAGAGTGAGTGAGATAGAAACTGTTCTCCCACTCAAAGATTTTAAACTGCACTTATTTACTTACAGACTGTTTGCCACTAGCCAGTCCCCACTACTAGGGTCCAAATTCTGATTTACACAAAATGTACTTTTTATTTAATAAACTAGAATGATTAAATAAACACTTTTTTCTGCTAAAAAACACATTCAATCACTTGGAAACTATTAAAATCAAAAAGTATGATAAAAACTGATATACGATATAAAAAAAAATATCAAAAAACTTCGCAAAAACCTTCAAAAAATTGAAATAAACAGCAGCGAAAACAATAGATGTGCACTGTTCGAAAGCAAAACATCAACTCTCTCTTTAGCAATTAAATAGACCAGTTAATGAATTCTACTTCTTCAATCTATTTATTGACTTTTGTGCCTTATTTCCTTTTTTGTTATTTATTTTTATCGTATATTCACATAAAATTCCTTTTATCTGCATTTATTTGTATCAAGTTCCCGCTTCTTTCATGAGTTATTTAAGTTTTGTTTTTTTTTCAACTTCATGATTGATTATCTTCAACTAAAAGCTCATAATTGCGAATTTCACCTTGTTGAACATTTATTCTACAATAGCCCCAGCAATAATTTTTTTGTTCAATCTTCCATCTACCCCACCTTCGAATAATTTTGCTGATGGTGCACCCATTGCATAACATATCTTTGTATTTTTTTTAATATACGTGGACCAAGTTCCTACCTTAACTTTCATAGAGATATGTAAAGACACGCATGCTATGCGAATGCTAGACCCAATTTATGTTCGGCATTTGTTAATTTCTAACGGTTCGCCTAATTGCTCCCCTGGCCTGACAAATGGCCCTGAACAATCTCGCTGGAACAATTGCACGTCATATGAACACTGAACAAGATTATTCTTTTCTGCCTCCCTGCTGTGACAAGCACTAATGCACTATTGCAATCGTGTCAACTAATTTAGTATTGGACTTTATGCCCGCCTCAGAAAACAGACATTTGCTACATTATTTACTGCATTCGACTCAGAAATGAAGGTCTTTCAAATAATGCAGGAATCGGATGAGAAGCAATCACAATGTAAAACAGGTCTAGTTGTTTCTGTATTGTTGAATTCGCCCTCGAGCTTCCATGTTTGCTGGAGTAGTTCAGATCACTGCCGGCTTGTCGGACATCCTACATGATGAGGTATTTTAGTGGTTTGGAAATCTCGATTAAGTTGTGAAGGTATAGCCTGAAGACTCACGACAAAAGAACTTGGACTTATTTTTTACAAATATGGAAGATTCGACCACTTTTCTTCCTGTGTTGAAACAAACCAATACATCAGTATATAAGATGTCGAGTATGTTTACATCCGCAGACTGACCGGTCCTCTTACAAAAGATTTTTCCCTTTGTATTCTTTCTTCTTTTCTATTGCAGCTTATATTTATTTCTGTAAAACATTTTAATCCCTCCCGGCATTTACATTCATCTTTCTATATTGCAATGATCTAATTCCTTTGTGATACTTGTGCTGCTTCTTTTGATTACTGAGGAAACTCACATCTTAAAGTAAATATGAAGGCGACAAGAAATTATCAGCAGAAAATAACCTAGGCATTTTTGCATCTAATTAATTTAAATTTTTTACTTTTTTTTTTGGAATTCTTTGTTTTAAATTTTATAAAACTTTCTTTTAATGGTAAAGAAAGTTCATTAGAATAAAATGAGGAAAACTTAAATTGCCTTAACAAGATTTTTTGTGAAAAATCATCCCTGGGCATGTGAAATTAATAAGTAATTGCCACTAACGTGCAGGTAACGCTACTCTTTAGCAACTGGGTGCCCCAATCGTAATCAACAATCGCAATTATTCCTCTATGCCTATGTATTTTTTACTTTTGTTTTAAAGTGTTATAAAAGCACTATATAAATATAACCACCAGTTTATATAAGAAATTTTAAACAAGCAAGAATTTGTTGGCTGGGGCCAAAGAAAAAACTTGTCATCTTTAAAAGTTTATTCAACGTTTCGGACACCTTTGTGTCTTTCCCCAGGAACTGTTAAGGAAGAATAGAGAGTTGAATGTTCTTTTGAATTGAATGGAAGAATGAGAGTTGAATCCAGCCAACTAATTTTTCAGGATCCGAAGAGAGAGATCCAAAGCAGAGAGAGAAACACAAAATTGAGAATCTCACTCGCAACTTAGGCCAGCTAGAGTGGAAGACTCCGTATATATACAGCCAAACTAGCCCTACAGAGGACAGTCTTAAGAGCAGTCATTACAAAGTTAACAACGAGTCAGCAACCAACTACTACCCTTCTCCTCACTCACTCTAAATCCCTCGCTACCTAATTTCTATATACGTGTAAAGTTCTGGCAGTTTTGTGTTACTTCTTCATTATACAATGTTCAACATTATTACCAGTTTATTCATCTCTTGAACCCAATTATCTCCTTCCCGTACCCATTATAATGGCGATAATGAGCGGTCAAACTGGAATTTCCTGCGACTATATATGTTTCAGATTTTTTGTTCACAAATATACTACAGACGTCGCTGGTAATATTTTTTGTTCACAAATATACTACAGACAGCGCTGGTAATATTTTTTGATTCAAGAATTATGAAAATATAGATTTCCGAGGAAAACCGATAAATAAATAATAAATTCGTTAAAATAAAATAAATAAATAAGGCAAAAATGTTAAATTTATTGGTAATTTTGCAATGAAATCCATATATATATATAAGTAATGATAAACATAAATTCAATATTTATACATTATTATTTCTTGAAGTGAAAGTGTGTTTTGAACTAAACACTATATAAAATAGCAACAATTTGTAGTGGCAAAATAAACAAAAATAATACACAAGATGAAGACACTTATTGGATAAGAATTCTCTGCAAAACATCAACAATGATGACGTCACGGACGATGAGGTGTGATGCTCGATTCTCTCTTCCCTCGATATATGTTAGTCGTGCTAAGTGATAATCTCATGGTCACAACACAATTTCAATTTTTTTAACAACTTTATTAAGACATTTGAACAGAAGAGAAAGCAGTGCGGAGTATTTTATTAATCTTTCTAAAAGATTTGGGTTGAAAAGGAATGTGGATGAGAGAATGTTGTAGGCCCTAAATATAAAGTTTTTATTTATTAGAGAAGTGTTAGTAACTGTGCGACAATGGGTGTTGACGGCGCGCCAACTGACACTAAATTTCCACACGTCTCACAACACCCACAATTATCTAACTACATGCGGCCATCCCACGCTCCTTCACTTCTTCACTAAAAAAATAACTCCAACCTCAGCCTCCCAACTTTACACCTTATTAAAACAATCATATTCAGTGACATTGTCCAGCTGGTTCCAAACAAACTATTCCGATATATTCAACAATATGAAAAACTTGTTTCCTTTAAATTTCGTAGGTGGGGGAGTGCACTCACCAATATTTTAAAAGTTTCCTTCCCAATATATCCACTTCCAACCCGCTACTTTCAACAATTCACTTTTCCCTTTGAACCAGAATCTTTCTTTCTTTAATGTATTTGTGCCCAAGTATTTATCCATCTTATTTTATATAAAATATTTCCAAATTTCTGTTTACTAACTGCTACAATTCTTTAATTAAAATCAACTTACACTGTAAATAACACAATTTGTCCTATGGAGATAAACTAAATGTTTCAATTCTAAAAAGAATAGTTTCTTTACTTTTTTAAGCACAGTTTAGTTAAAAACTGCTTTTGTTATGGATAATTTAATGAAGTATTGATTAGAAATTGGATTTCAAATTATTCTGTAATATATATTTAAATGTATATATATCTTTTGTATAATAGAGTCTTATTATTATTATTATTATTATATTATTTAGATGACAGAATTTTAAGATAAACCAAATGGCACTAAAAAAAAAAAAAACATAAACGGCCCCTCTCCCAAAAACTACCTTAAATGAACTTTTCCAAAGAAATATTTCAGAATGTCATAAAAGTTTAGCTGTTTGTTTGTACGTGTAGACGATATACTGAGTTTAAAGAAAATTGTTGAAGCCGTTTTCGAGAAAATCTCAGAAAACTAGAAACGCACTGTTCAGATAGATTACGAGATTATGTTCATTAGAGCAATCATAAACAGAGTTCAACATTCATTGCAGAAATGGTGTAGATGTTAACAGGCCAGTTTCGTCCACATACGCTAACAGTTTAATGATAATATTAATGATACTGTTACCAATGGGCACACAACCGACGATCATATACATCGTTAATAATGATATAAAAGAGGAAAGGATTCAAAAGAAGAGAGAGAGAGAGAGAGATTTCTGTGAGTCATTTAAAATTTCTATGACAGTTAAACATGAGACCTCTACTGTTTTCTATCTTTATTTATTACCAATAATGATGATTATCCGCAAAGAGAGGTGAACATTGTATACTTAACATAACTGGACGTTAAGCTTGCCTGAAAAATTAAGCATTCCTTATAATATATATATATATACGTATATATATATATATATATATACGTATATATATATATATATATATACACGTATATGTGTATATATATATATATACGTGTATAACCCGTATGGAAAGGCAAAAAATTATTTAAGATGGATTTTTTTCAAAGTTTGTACCAAAACATAGTCTTTTGAAAATATTATCATCAGAAGACCGAGGATGCAACAAGAGTGATGTGAAAACCCAAAACTTGCAAAATGTGTGAATGAACTATAAAACTGCCTCGACCATTTCTCAAACAGTTGCAGACTGCTGCCAACTGACACCTCGAATTCGTTGAGCATGGTAGGAATTATATTTTTTTGTAGGACTCGAGGATACAGTCTTTTAAGGAGAAGCTTTTCGAGGAGTTTGGAAAGGATTTCCTTGCTTTTTCGAAAGCAAGCTAATCGGACTTTAGGAAGTAATATTGGTGGCAGTTTTCATTAGTTTGCATATCATTTTGATAACAGTCCAAGGTAACGTACATTGTTAAATGATGGAATAGGGATTTGGTTAATGAATACAGGTGGTAGGATTTTTCGTCGAAGCGTAAATATTATGTACTTTGATTTGGCTGGATTAATTTTGATTCGCCATTTAACTAACCAGGTCTGGAATTGGACGAGGTGCGTCTGGAGAGCCCTGACAGCAATAACAGGGTCGATATTAGGGGACAGTATTGCGGTATCTTCCGCAAAGGTAGATATGATGGTATTTGGATGCTGTGGAATATCTGCTGTGTACAAGGTTTACAGGAGAGGTCCGAGGATACTGCCTTGGGGAACATCAGCTCTACTCAACAGTATACAGGATTCTGCTGTTCCACAGCTTATCCTGAAATATCAGTCTTGCAGATATGATTTTAGGATAAGGTAGTAAGTATGAGAAAGGATATCCCTCAGCTTACACAGCAGGCCCTCGTGCCATACTCTGTCAAACGCCTGAGCGACATATAGGAAAATACTCGGGCAATACTGCTTCCGCTCGAGGGAGGTGGCGATAGCGTCCACAACTCTAAGAACCTGATAGCAGAATGGTGTCTCCGAAATCCAACTGATGATTCGGAATTATATTTTGTTGTAGGACCAGAGGATACAGTCTTTTAAGGAGAAGCTTTTCAGGAGTTTGGAAAGGATTGGAAGCAAGCTGATCGGTCTGTAGGAAGTAATATTGGTGACAGTTTTCATTGGTTTGCATATCATTTTGATAACGGAAAATTTTCATAGGATGGGAAAGTATGTACTTCTGAGAACAAAGTTATAAAGAAGCGTGAGGAATATTATGCTTTTTTTGGAAGTTGTTTTAGTATTTTGGAAGTTATTAGGTCATAGCGGCGATTTGTTTGGTAGTCTATGAATTTCATATAGTAGATCTGCTGGGGTAAAAGGTTTAGGTGGCAAACTGAGTTGGAGTGGAGTGTTCAGTCGATTGTTGACTTCTGTTACGTGTTATTGATCTAGTAAATCAGTATGTGGTGTGCATGTGTTTGACAGATAGCTTGCGAATAAGTTGGACTTCTCTTCGTCGGATTTAGTCCAAGAACCATTACTGACCTAGTGGGGATAAAGCCTGCTTGTACTTTACTACTGTCCTCGTGGCAGACCATAGAGATTTATTTTCTATCGTAAGTTGTTCAGTGTAGTCTACATGTTTGTCATTTTAGTATTTCTGTAATTCTATTTTAAGTTGTCTAGTTAGTCTGTTCAATGTTCGTTTGTTTGTTGGATATCTGTAGTTTTGCTACTGATTTCTAGCTCGACTTTTGCTGTAATTAGAGTACGGATATAGAGTGATAAACTGGTAGAGTTGTTGTCGAAAGATGTATGTAGGTTGTTGACTTCCTCAGCTTTGTTGAATTGCAACAGTGAAGTCATTAACTTTGTCATCTAGCTGTTGTGAAGTTTTCAGTAAAGTCTGTAAATCGAGTTTTAGCGTAGAACGGAAGAAGGTCCAATCGTCTGGGCCGTTAATTAGAGTGGGTCTACGTGGAATGGGTATAGTATGTACATCTAGGATCAGTAGGACAGGGCTGTGGAAGGAAGAGAGATCGTTTACTGTTTGGGTTCCGTATGGATATTGGAAAGCGAGGAACAGATAAAGAAGTCGGGAAGCTTTGTCAAATATGTTGGCCAGTATGTGGGTTGATTAGGAGAAAGAGTAGTGAGTCTGTTCTTAGATTTGGTATTGAGGAAGGTTACGCCACGAGGATTTGTTACTCTGCTTCCCCACTGTGAATGCTTCGCATTGCAATCGCCACCGCAAAGGAAATGGCATCCTAGGGATTGGAAGAAATGTTGGAATTTTCTTGATTGATTGAATGATTAGGCGGGCAGTAAACAGCAGAAATTGTATATTGGGAAGGATTACTGATTATTGTAATGGTTGTAGATTGATAAAGTAAGTTGAATTACGGATGTGGTTATGTTGTATGGTTCGTCTAATTAGTATGCCTGTCCCACCGTGAGAAGTGTTGTCTGGATGATCGGTTCTACAAGTAACATAGTCGTTTAGATAGAATTATGATCTGCTTGTGAAGTGTGTCTCTGTAATCAATGCAATGTCGATTCTTCTCTCATGGAGAAGGATGTCCAATTCATGTCGTCGTGAAGTTAGTCCGTAGGCGTTCCATAGCAGGATAGTTAAGGAATATTTGTGTGAGCCATAGAAGGGATTTCAGGAAGTAGTCTGTTGACTACTGTTATAAGGAGAGAAATTAGGGGCGTTAGGAGATTTTTTAAATCGTTGATAAAAGAGGTGAGGTTGCTGTGATGTCCGCAGTAGCTGGAGAAGATATTTTAGTATGAGACAGAAGATGAGATGGCCCAGCTGTTACTTCAGCGTAGCTGAAGTTGCTAGTACTAGGAGCCGAAATTACTCTTCGTTTTGTAGAGAAGGAGATGAATGTATTTGGGAATTTGATTGGACTCTTGGTTTCGTCTTTGCCTTCTCTGAGCTGATGGATGGTTGTAGACTGGTTCTGGGGATCTCTTCTTTTGCAGTTCTTTGTGTACTGTGCAACCTTTCCAACTGGCTACATGTGATCCAAGGAAAACAATGCATGTTGGAGGGTCTTCTGCTTTCTTAGTGCATTCAACTGTGAGATGTGCGCCTGCACACTTCACACATCGAGGATGATGATGGCAATAGCCATGGAGTGTGGCCGTATGTCTGACAGCGTTTGCACTGGACGATATTATTTTGTTTAGGATTCTTCAACCCTAATTATGGTATTCAATATAGCTCGGATATTGAAAATATCTTTGTTGTTGTTTTGTGGTTCTAGGTCCACCAAAAACAAAGGCAATGGGTACTTGGTTATTGGGTGATAAGACTAGAGAAACATTTCTTACTTTGTGTCCTTGCATTTCAATTTCCTGCTTTATATCTTCTGCTGGTATGCTGTAATGAAGATTACGAATAGACGACTCTATAAGGCTTATCCTGCTTTAATTGATAAGTATGATAATTGTGTTTTTTTCTTTAAGGTAACAAACAATATCTTAGTATGCATCAATAAATAGTATTGGCTGACAATACGGTGCCTGAAATGCTTGTTTTACACGTATAATTACTGGTTCCGACTATCCGAATTCAAATCTTAAAAAATATTTTTAAAAAATATCCTTACAAACGTTTTGTGCCAGTTTATTTTCCTTTTTAAAAGGATTAATTAGGGATGGGATTAACTCAGTGATTAGCGTATTGGACTCCCACATGGAAGACCCAGGTTCGAGTCCAGCGGTGCTTTCCTTACATTTTCTCTTCCTAGGAGCCTCTACAGCTCATTGTCCGGTGATGGACAGTGTTGTCTGTAACGAGAGAACACTGCCCGGAGGCCGGCAGTGCACTGAGAAGGCTCGGGCGCCAATGACCATAGATGTGACGCGCCTTAAATAAAAAAAAAATGATTAGGTATTTATAATTATTTTAAACAGAATTATCTTAGCGATAGAATACAGCTTCAACTAACAAAAAGTAAGACTAGATAAATAAATCTGTATAAAATGCGAAATAATTTTTTTTTTTTAGACAAATATGTATTTTATTACCCATATTCTTCGTATTACAAAAAAATGAAGAGTACAAATACATGAGTAATATACAATTATGATACTCAATATTGAATAAAATGAATGATATGAAAACCAAAATTGTATTTGTGTATGCGTGTATGGGGGTATATAATTTAGAGAGCCCAAAATGCGACAAAGTATGGGTTGCAACATGAGTTTTGATAAAAATTCCTTTATTGAATACATTTTAACCAAAGAATTTTACGTAATAACGAGATTATTTGTGGAGTGGCAGAGGTTATGGACATATACAGGAAAAAAGGTGGAATGGATGAGGATGGAGAGCACCGATCGGACGAAGAGCTAGTGAGATCTGCTGGCCTAATTGCCAATGTCATCTCACCAATACAACCAGCAATGTCCACCATCTCGATTAGATTGTTTGTTACGGCACCTTGTTTTTTTTTTTGTTTTTTTTTTTTACTATTCATTCATCATTGATATTTTGTTGATTAGTTGGACAATGTGTTTGCTAATTGGAGAACATGGAAATGCTCACGGAAATTCAGAAATAAAGGTTCTTTTATCTGTGCGACCGTTACTCGGCCGAGTATTACTACTGCCCAACAAGCACATACTATAACACACCTACATGTAGATTTTTCGTATATTTGAACTCCCCCTCACTCTGTAATAGCAAGTAGTATGATGGTATCAAATTTTCTAAATTAAGTTTTTATCGGAAATACATGTTTTGAGAGCCCTTGGATATGAAAAATGCTTTAGCAAATGGTTTTTAGAGAATATGTATAAACAAAACATAAAAAAAAAATATATACAAATTACAGGAACATCAAACTTTATATTCCGTTTGGGTACCAGCATCAGTTCAAAAGAAGATTTCACCGTCTAATTCCATCAAAGCAAATGTGAACCTTTATTGAATGATTTACCCAATATTTTGCATATTTCTCGTTGGAACTCCAATGATTTTCTTTACATATTAACCACACTCACATATAGCCTGTAACATTTAATTGGTAATTTTGCAAAAATTTAGCATTCCCCCATGGATATTTCAGTATCTGTCTGTTATAGCCTTACATACATTTTGTCATACACGATTGGACAAAATCGGTTTATCGAAAATTGAACATTTCTCCATTATTCGAAATTTTCATTAAACTGGAATGTTGACCGCAACTTGTATAAATCTATCGTTTTTATTTGAAACATTCTTTTCCAGAAAAATTTTGTTTTAGGGATTCTGGGCATCTAAGACGATAACTTTAAACTGACTTTTATCTTATCTTCAGATTGACAGATGCTCTGTGATGTGGCACACAACATAAAGTGTTCAAATCACAGCCCCTTACATTTATGAAAAACACTTGAGTTTCCGGGTTGAGACCGCGTCGGCGGTTTGCTAAAAACCGACATTTCGCCCATGTTGTAAGAAGCCCCTTCAGGGTCGTTACAACTTGAAAGCCAATAAGGCAATGAATAAATGTAGAGAAGGACTACATTTATGTTATCTATATATATAGACAGTACCAGACGTTCAGTAACAATTCCAAGTTTAAAGAAACTCTATCAAATAGAACTTTAATAATTTAGTAAGAGAAGGCGTTGAATATTTCACACCAGATCATTTTAACTTATAAATTTGGTGTGAAACATTCAGAAACTTTCTGTTCCTGCAGTCAGTACAATTATCACCAAGAATTATAGTCTTTAATATAAATATATTGGAGGTGGCAAATACTTTGGTGTTGGTTCTCAGACAAAGTGAATGTGATTACAGCAATTTTTTTCCAAGACAACTTTTCAAATAAAAGTGATAGATCTGTGCAGTTACTAGGCAAAGTGGAACTTTAGCGGAAAGCTTGAGCTCACCCGAAACAATCAATTTTCCTGAAAAAGTTTGAAAATTGTTAAGCATTTATGTTGGGAAATGGTGTGCAAAGTTCATAAAATCGTTGGAAAAAATAAACAAATTTGAGACGATCGCAAACTCCCAAAGTTCAGTGAAGTCTCCAGAAATCTTCGCAAATAAATCTGTTGCTACACACACACGCACACATAGAAGAATGCGCTAAAAACATTTTTTCCAAACTCTGGGAATTTCGGCCATATTACATGTTAAAAGTCCGATTTCGAAAGCACGATCTTATTACTAAAATGAGAAAAAGGGGGGAAAAAATGAAAAGAATTTTCATCTGTTCCAATAGCCGCTATAATTATTATTAAACGCAGTGTAAAGAGATATTTTGTGAACGGTTAAAACTGCATTGAAATCGATCGAGTTGAAGTAGATCGTATTAAAATAGATTCAAAAGAGGCGACAGACTGACTGGCCGCCGGTAATGCCGGAGTGAACTCTATTTGAAGCTTGCTGAACTAAATCATTCCCTACCTCACTTTTTAAAAAAGAAAATGATATATATATATATATAATCAGTTATGTTTTGTTCGTCAGTTTGTGTGAATGTAGCTTTTTACATGTCTAAATTCATTATTTGATTTCACTTTGTAGATAACTCAGCTTTTTCACTGAACAACTCGCTCTTTTTACTAAAAAAAAATAAAAAATTATATACTAAATAAGGACTGATTTCATCATTAGCGACCCAATCAAATGCTCTATATTTATAAAAGAGTAAGTGAGTTTAGAGTCAAATGTGCAGAGAGAGAGAGCAAAAAGACCAATGATCTCTAGCGTGGTAGTCTTAGTTCACCATAACTTTACAATTTAGAGAAGGGGACAATAAACCATGTACTAGCAATTATTAAGACGGATTGAAAGAAGCAATCGATGTAGTCAAAACAGCATCTTTCTGTATATTAAAGAAATTAAATATAAATCAGCTTCATCTTTTCCCTACTAAGACAAAAGTAAGTGTGACAGACAACTGTCATGTCAAACACCCACACCACTTTCTTTTACCGCAATTATAAGAAAATTTTCTTAATATTCGATTTTTTTTTAAAATTAAATTTCAGTTGCCCTCAACAAATTTAAGTGGTAGTGTAACAAGCTCGCACTAAAATGATAGTTGACAGGTAAGCTGCCCAGAATTTTCCAGTATACCCGAAATGAATTTTTGCGAAAAAAGTGATAGACCTTCATTTGTGTATCAGTATAAGTTCAATAAGTTTAATGAAAATTGATAAAACGATTTTCGAAAACTTAGAAAAAATTCGAAATTTCATTCAGTAAAGTGGTACTTCCGGTTGACTGATAATGACTACAACCTATGAAGCTAAAAAAAGCAACAGCTATAAGACCACCAATTCCAGATGAGGAGATAATGTGAAATTCTTAAATCTGTCGTAAATTCCTAAATGTAAGTCCATCTTAGCAACAATTTCCATTTTAAGAGGGAGATTGCCGCTGTGTTTCAGTTCAAATTTAAAAACTGTTTATTCTGCTCGGGTAGCCATACTGCGTTGAATGCACTAAACTCCTAAGCCTTCACCATAGGTGTAGCTACATTCCTCAAGGATGATCTTCTAGTCTAGGAATAAGGCCATACGGGAATCTGAGAAGGTGGAAGGTTGGCCGAATTTAGCCACTCTCTCCTCTTAATTGATCCTGAGCCTGCATTGGCCTATCTCTGGACACATGCCTATCAAACTTCCAGGTCATAAACTCTCGCCCCAATTCTGGAGTTTATTAACAGTACGGTGAGAAAATAAACCGGTAATGCACCGGTATTCACCGGAAGGGTCTCTCTGATCCAAGTGCCTTGATTAAGGTCAATGGTTACTTGGTGGTCCCCATTCTCCAGAATTGGAAGCTTCTAGTCATGGAGAGAGCTTCACATCATTCATCCGTAAGGATGAACTCAGTGAGTTGTGCCATTATAAAATGCTGATTGAGATTCTAGATAGAGCTATAAGAGAGTTGTTTCCGTATCTTTGACGGAGTTCTCTTAGGCTCCAGGTTCAATCACTTGTATTGTAGTTTAAAGAGACATTTCTACAGAACAGGGTTGATCGTCAGAGCCCGTTGTCTGTAACGGGAGAACACTGTCCGGAGGCCGGCAGTGCACTGAGAAGGCTCCGGGGCAAATGACCTCAGATATCGAGACGCCTTAAATTAAAAAAAAAAATGATTAGGTATTTATAATATTTCTTTTTTTGACTCTGAGATGGTAATAATAATGATAATAAAACTAGGCACACTAAATAAATAAAAAAAAAATCAAATTTCCCAGTACTCCCTATTTATAAACCAATTCGAATTTACCTTAACTACTACACTCACGAATTTGTAGTTATTATAAGACATTTAAAGGCTACAAGCATTTTCACTTGCACTTTTCACAAATACATCATCGCATTTTTCAAAAAACGCCTTGAAATAAAAAATTAAATATATGGATACGTTGGCCAGTTTTCACCGATATTATTATAAAATTTTACAAATTAATATATTTTCTTTGACAGAGAAAAGATTCATGTTTTTGTTTTGAACCATATTTAGATTTAGCAAATAATTAGATGAAATGGCAGCCTGACACCTAGTCTCACTCAGCCACTCTACTCGTAATTAGATGAAATGAAAACAGGTGATTCGAAGAGAAGAATAGAAGAAGAAATGGGAACAAGCAATGGAAGTAATGCTATTGATAGAGGAAGGTTAGAGTGTGGATAGAATATTGTGTGAAAAGATATGGTCTGAGTAAAAATACGAATTCAATTGGTTTTAATCAATTCAGAAGAAGGAAAGAAATCCCTTTTCTATCCCGGCCAATGTCCCAGTAGAGAGTCTGCCATGTCTTTGTGTTGGAAAGTAGAAGAAAAATTGTGCAACGATCACTTTTGCGTGAAGGCAAGAGTATACCCACTTACAAATACTCACCTAAAGAAGTGTAGGGAGTTGAAGTAAAGAAGAAGAAGAGGATCTAGAAAAGGGCCAACTCCTCCTAACAGCAAGGGGAGGGACATGCGGTGTGACGTCAGCTATGGTGGTGTAAAGAAGGTATGGTTTAACGGAGAGAAGGTTCCTTTTTCTTTAGTTGATGTAAGGCCCCTTTCAGGATGGATTTACAGCGATCAATCACAAAGAGGTAACCCCATAGAACTGTAAGTACTGGCTCTCGCCTAATGCAGTCAGCACCACCAATCCGGTAATATTCTTCTTCATGAGCTTTATATTCTTCTGCAAGGGCTCCCGCTAGCTTGATGAATTCTGTTCCAACTTCAGCCTCATCCTTAACTACTACACTCACATTTAATGCATCTGCCGATTTCTTTGTTGGAGATGGAAATAGCAGAGCAACACATGATTAATTGGCAAACAAACATTTCACTAGGTAAATTTCTTAACTATCTAGTGATGCTTTCCGTTGAAAACAAAATATTTGATGTGAAACATTCACACATCTTTCTCTTGGTGCAATTATTACTTCTCTCACTAAACTTTCTTCAGATACGGAAATTTTACCATACGTTTTGTAATGCATTAAATGCCAATATGCAGTTGGTGTTTAGGTCAGCGAGTACCTAACTGTGAGTACCTTTGTCCAGCACAACTTGTAACGGCAGTTAAAAATTAAACCTAATACAGATTCCTCCGAATTTCCATAATTTCAATTTTTACCAACAAATGTTTCAAATAAAAGAGTGAGGTCAGTAACTGGTGCAATCCGAGTTTAAACAAATCATTAGGGCTGCTTCTGTGAAAATTCTTAAAATTCAGCACCATCTGGTTAGTCGATTTTCTTTGACCCTAAAATGCTAGCAATGCATAAAATGAGACTTAAAAATACTGGTGCAAAACTGTACTTTGTACTGAAATGACATTGTAGAGTCAAGCTTAACTTTACAGCTCTGCTAGAAACCACAAAAACAATTTTCCTGGAACCATGTTACAAACAAAAGTGGTATGCGTGTGTGCGCATAGTTAGTAAGCAAAATTTGAAGATTTAGATGAAGCTATTTTCGAGACAACGGCGAAAAAGTAAGAACGTTCAGTAAGTAGCACTTCTGATGGCACAATAATCCTTTGATGGCTGTGGTACCGAGGTATAGCCCACTCGAAGCAGAAAATCTAAGTAGCCCTTCAGGTAGGCAGATATTGACCCGAACATCGTGACGAACCCCATGGTGATACAGATACCATACTGTCTATTCGCATGTATATATATTTTACTTTTAAAATTTTAAAACCCAGCAGTAACAGTAAGTATTAATATAAAAAAATTTCCCTACTCTAGATTTCTCTTCCTAAACACGTAAAAAACCATAATTATAGCTTCATTTACGGAACATGGGTCAAGCTGAATTAATATAAGTTTATTTAAACGGAAATCAATTTATTTTCAAAAATTGCATGGGCGTCACAGTAGCTTAATGGTTAGAGGTAATTATGCTGTGCTAGGTTTCAGTCGGTGATTCGATTGACAATCACATTCTTTATTTATAATATGAGTAACATAAATTAAACTATGTTCTTCCTTCCAGGAGACGTGATCATATAAAGGGAGCTAGAAAAAGGCGAATTAGTTTAGTTGATATATATAAATCTTATAAGGTTCGGGGTAAATACTTAAATCGAGAAGTTAGTAAAACAAAGAAGAGTAGATTGCCTATGTTACTCCAACGGTAGCTAAGACACGATAGATATATCTAGCCAATCTGCCGCTCCCAGGAAATTTAGGATGAAAAGCTTAAAAATCTCCTGATTTTATTACATTTAGATAAAATATGACGGGTAGTAAGTATATAAGCAAGCGGGATTGTTGTAGGGAGCCACATGAATATTCTGCCGGCTGCCCGTAAGTAAACTGGCTATAGGGGGTAGCCAGAGCACCCATAACTAACCAGCAGGAAATGAAGCTTTGTCTAACACATACGTACTACATAGATACCTGTATAGAGAGTAGGGGTGGGGAGATAGTAAGTGGCGGAACGGTGATGAGCTTGTAAGTTTGACCATAATGCTCTCTGTAGGGCAACAAGCACACTCCATAAACATTTGATACTGAAAATATGCCTCACACACATACAATCTAGTGCTATGTTATCGCTTCAACAGCTCGCACAGCCATTTGTCCCTACATCCACGCATCTTCACCAACTTGTTTAAATCTATTTTCATTTTTTTTTCTGTTTACACAAATGTGATGTACATTTATGTTACATGTAAAGTTTTAGAAAGATATGGAGAGGCGCAAATAAAGTTCAGGAATAAGTGCTCTGGCGGGTGATTCAGTAATACATCTTTTGCTTTCTCTCATTGTTTAAAATGAAATATTGCCAACATTTGTGAGTATGTAAGTATGTATGTACTTATATTCTATTTAGGAGGTACCACCATCGCATTGGAGACGAAGGTTTATAGTGGGCTATAAAGTTTATAGTTTACTATAGAAGGATCATAGTAAACTGATATTTGCATCATTAATATCATTAGTTCAAACAAAGTAAGATATAGGTGTTTTTCTTTTAGTAGGTGGAAAAAATAGTAAGCGTAGATTATTGAATTATGGACCCAAGAGAGCTGTAAGTATGAGGTGATTCAGCGTGGTGTTAAGTAACCACTGCAGCAGCCCAGCCAATCATCACGTTACTCTGGTTACTTCACACACTTGTAGATTGTCTTCTTTACCAATCTCCTTTAATCAGCCACTTCAACCAATTTACCAATATTAGCAAAATAAACTAAGAAGTCGCAAAGATCTGCTGTTATTGCCATTGAATAATGTCTACAGTCTAGGTGACGTCATCTAGCTATTATAGATCCTAAACGTACAAATGAAATGGCGAATCTTTCGCCGGAGAAGAAAAGAAAAAGAAATCAAAATCTAACGTTACAATGAATATTTTACTTCCACCAAAGACAAGACAAAGACGTCAACAAGTGAACACGTCAACTGCTGAAGGTTCAAATTATCAACCAAGCACCTCTACTTCACTAATTCTGCCACCACAAATACAACAACCATTCGTCTCTGACTTCGAATCTCCAAACAAATTCAACGTGTTTCCAGAAATATGCGACCCTGTTACAGCACGAAACCATCCCCAGTCTACGTATATAAAATCAATAATTTCATTCGCTTAAATAAAGACTTAAAAACAGTTTTAGGTGAAAAAAATTGCAACTGTAAAGCTCGCTCGGAGAATATTCTTATTTCTAAAACAAATATAGAATCCATTAGAAAAGCTATTCATTATCTGAATGAAAAAATATTGAATATCATACGTACCAACTCAAGCAAGAGAAAGCGGGATCTGCGCAATCTCCACTTTTCAATGCCAGCAGATGAAATAAAAGTAAAGGATTCAAGTGAGATGTGGTCAACATTCGTCACCAGTTAGAAAAAACTCCTCTTCCATTATTTTATGTAGATCTTGAACCCGCCAGCAACAATTAAGATATATTCAAGCTTAATGCAATTTTGAATACAATAATTAGAGTAGAGGAACCTTACAAAAAAGGAGATATCGCGCAGTGCAAGCGCTGTCAACAATATGGCCATACACGAGCATATTGCCACCTATTGCCAGATAAGTTGAATGTGCTGGATCGCACATATGAGGGAAATGCCATAAAAACACACGCGATACTCCCGCTAAATGCGCACTTTGTCTCGGAGACCATCCCGCTAACTATCGAGGATGTAGTCGCAACAAAAGTTGCAGAGAAGCAGAAGAGCGAGAGATAAGCCCGAGGACAAACAGTTACAGTAAAGGTACGCCAGCAACCACGCCCTCCATCCACATCTCAAATTGCATTTCTATCACTTCCACTTGCTGTTCAACGTCAGCGTGCCCTCCAGCATCAGCTCAAATTTAGCAACAACAATAATAAACACAACAATCGTCACCATTATTCAAGACATGTGCCTCTCTATTCGGAGATCATGAGATCGCATCCTCAAATCTCTTCCCGTGACATTATAACCCTTCTAAACTCCTTTTTCCAAAAATTTGAATCTCTTTTAACTCCCCTTTTCAACCTGCTTAACACCCTTGTTTCTCAGCTTCTTCCCCGCCTAGCATCATAAGTCCTCCTAAAATTCAATAGTTATTCTGTTATGGAATACTAATGGATTGAATGCCCACAGAAATGAATTTAATACATTTTTACACGACAGACGAATAGACATTGCACTTATAGTCGAAACCCACTTTACTAGTAGATCTCACTTTGCATCACTGATTATGCAACGTACAGAACAGATCACCCTGATGACACAGCACACCGTGGAGCGGAAATTCCTTATCCCATCATCTATTACTTACAACCTCTACCGACTATTCCCAATCTACACTGCATCCCTTCAAACCCAATTCAATATTGCAGCTGTATATTGTCCCCCAAATCAACCCATTTCTCAACCACAATTAATTACCTTCTACAATACCCTTGGTCCTAGATTCCTTTCGGTGGTGACTATAACGCGAAACACCCTTCAATGGGAGTGTCATATGGCTAACCCAAGAGGACAAACATTCCTTAGTCTCCTACTATCTAAAAACTATAACTTCATTTCTCCAAATCAACCAACTTACTGGCCCATATCCCTTTCAAAACTCCCTGAAATTCTTGACTTTTTTATAATTACACAGATTTTTATCTATATTGATATCTCGACACTAACTGATCTCTCCTCAGATCACAGTCCTGTATTACTTCTTCTATATTCCTACCCCTTTCCCAAACAACTAAAACCAACTCTTATTACAGGTAAAGTCGATTGGGATTCGTTCAAACCCTACTTCAAGAAAAGATAAATCTTAATACCGTTAAAAACAACAGAGCAAAGAGACCATGCTATTATAGACTACATACAAGCTCCATATAAGAAGCCATTCAGCAATCTACAATTCAGACTACTCCACGACTCTAAATTCCTACAACTAAACTCCCTTTACGAATTCGGACACTTATCATGGAAAAAAGACGTGCACGTTCGACATGGCAGCGAACATGGAGCGCTATCCCTCTGATAGAAGAACGTGGAATAGACTAAATCACTTACTCAGAACTGAACTTAAACTACGGCAACAAGAACCATTTATAGCTAGGCAGAGTCACTTACGACAGAAAACAAATCTCTTTGGACCGTCACAAAAAGATTAGATGGATTAAAGATATTCTACAAATTTGTTCATTCACCTCTGCGTCGAGAAGATGGATCCTGGGCAGCATCTGATGAAGATAAAGCTATTCAGTTGGCCTCTTACCTCGCAACTGAATGAATGAATGAATGAATGAATGAAAGTATTTATTAAGAAAATGATAACAGACAAAAAAGTAACAAAATAAAGTAAAAATACAACTTTTTAAGCATAGAAAAAAAAAATATAAAAAAGAACAAAAACACTTTTAGACAATGGACAAAAGTCCGTCTGTCGAGAGTTGTATACATCCTTCAAATATAAAATTACATGAGTACAATCTGTTCTATAAAAATATAATTTCACTTTATTACTAATTGGTATATAATAAAAGAACAAAAAACAAAAACCAGAACAAAAGAGAATAATAATGATTAGGAAGTAATTATTTACAAAACATAGGATTAAATTCTCGAAAAATCAATATTTTAAAGAAAAGTAGAACCTAGTACCACAGCGATCAATAAAAAGAAGAATTAAAAGACAAAACCTTCAATAAAAATTAAACTGGGAGACAAGGAACTCTCTATAAATCCAGGCTTTAGAAAGGTAACGGAAAAGCAGGGTCCAATTTTCACCATTAAGGTACTGCATGCACTGTAGATTATCAATAAAACGATTATTGAAAATATTCGATCTAATGGCTGACAGTACGGGCCACCTACCAATGAAATGGATAATGTCCTCATTTTCCCCTGTATTACAAAGTGAATCTGTGAAAGTGGAATTTTGGCGCCAAGGCTGATAATTCAAGCTATATAACTCCCCTCTCGCCTTGAATATCGCCCTAATTTTCTCCGGACTGTAGTCATCATTTAATATGACTGCTTGTATACAGGATGCAATTCAGACTTAGAAACCATTTCTAGAAAGAGATTAAATTTAGCTGCTTTTTCATTTTCCAAGACCTGAAGCATCTGCTGCTTTAGTATTTTCAAATCAAGGGTGTTAAGTGTAATACCATTTTTTTCCGCGAGTTTAGCCCATTTCTTATACCAACCTTCTTTTCTTTCAATCAACACCCGTGAAACTTTATTTGTTAAACTGCCACTATTCCTGTACAATGTTTTAAATATGTACTGAACGTGCAGTCGCAAGGTAAATAAATAAATTGGCTCCTTACCCGTTTCCAGATGAAGCATGTAGTTAGGAGTATGCTTGGGCAGCCCGATTAATCTTTTAATAGCGTATCGAAATAACTTCTCAACTTCCTTGTAATGTTGATTACCCCATATTTACGCACCATAACACAATATAGATCTCGAGACCGCTTCAAAAATTTTCCATTTGACTGAGAATTTAATACTTTTTTTGTGGTAACCGTTCCCCATGATCTATATAGTGCCTGCTTTGCAAGCCTCAGTTTTTCGAGAAGATGTTGTTTAAAGGAGAACTGTGGGGTTACGGTGATACCTGAATATGTGTGTTTATTAACCACTTCTATCTGATGTCCTTTGTATTTCCATAGCTCATTCCGGGCCAGTTTACCTCTCCCCTTTTTATATCATTATTTTAGACTTAGCTAAATTCACTTCAAGATTCCACTGACAACAATATTTTTCTAAGTCTAAAATCATCCTTTGAAGGGCATTAGGGGTCTCAGCCAACAATACGATGTCGTCCGCATATAATAATATTTTAATTTTAAAGTCATCCATCCAAACACACACCCCCCCCCCCCAATAGAATCAATTATGTCCTCTATGTATAAAGCAAACAAAACAGGACTAAGTAAACAACCCTGCTTAACGCCACTATAGGTGTTAAACCATTCAGAGATGGCGACTCCATTCCACACTGCGGATCTAGTATCTTTATAAAGCTCTTTAAATATATTTATCATTTTCTTGGACAATCCTAGACAGGCGAGCTTATAGAAAAGTGCATCTCTATTTACCGAGTCAAACGCGGCCCGAAAATCGACAAAGAAAGCGTATATTTTTTTCCTTTTTGCGGCGCTGTTTAACTCAACGAGACTTTGAAGCACATACAAATTATCTATTGTGGACATACCCTTTCTAAAACCAGTCTGGAAATCACTCAGAATTTTATTATCCTCCACCCATCTGTCCAATCTCAACAAAGAAGACCAGTAAATAGTTTAGTTAATGCATCATAAAAAGAAATTCCTCTGTAATTTTGAACTATATATATTTATATCGCCCTTTTTATGGAGAGGATAAATAATCGAGTTTTTAAAGCTTTCTGGGATAGTGCTAGTATTATATATTTTGTTAAAGTATAATAGAATTTTATCCAAAAAAATATTCGGGGCATTTTTATAGAATTCATAAGGAATTCTGTCGTTTCCGGGCGCTTTGTTGCATTTAAAACTAATTTTAATTCGTCAAAAGAAAAATCATTATCTAACTGTGGTACTATCTCTACAGGTTGAGAGTATAATAATTGAGAACACGTAGAAGCAGGTGAATTAAGTAAATTTTCAAAGTACTCTTTAAAAATACAGGGACTTAAATTAGATTTTAGAGCAAAATTATTTCCTTCAAGAGAGTTTAATAAACCCCAGAAATCAGCAGAGTTTCTTACATCATTAACGCGGGATATAATCGTTTGTACATACTTGACTTTTTTTCATTACAAATATTTTTATAGTGAGTATTGGCTTCATAATAGTACTTTCTCATTAGATCGGAATTTGTCTTTCTAAATAAATTCAACAATATAAATGACTTTTGACGGGCTTTAACACACTCATTGTCAAACCAACTGTTTTTCGGCCGATAGTAAAAATTGTTATTACTATTAAGTTTCACATTACAGCCCGTATCCGCTGCTTGCTTTATAAGTTGGATAATAACATCATTTGCTATGTCAACATTAATAGTTGTTAAATCAAAATTTTCATAATTTAGTATATTTTGTTCTAGTAGTTTTAGATAATTTTTTACATCATCTTTAGTCCAGTTAAATTTTGGAAGTAGTCTGCATTCTTTAATACTTGGTGTTTCAGGGAGAGACAAAGTCAGAACTAAGGGTAAATGATCAGAAAATAATTCCGGCTTACTTCCAGATCTGCTACCATATCCACACATTGAAAAGAGACACAACAAATATCTATTACAGAATTTCCCCTGTCTGCCAATATATGTGAATTCCCCGTGTTTGTCTGCAGTGGTTCTACCGTTAAGAATCAAAAGATCGTTCTCTTCTAACAGTTCTAAAAATTGTCTACCCCTGTTATTACTGATTTTGTCCTTCGATCTTCTATTACATGATAGGCTATTATTATCAATCAACAGTGCAGAATCAACGGACTGCATATCAGCTAATCTTACCTTCATATCCCCAATTAATATTATAAGACTTTCTTTTATCAAATTACAAAAATTATATAAATTTAAGAAATCATTCTGCCAATTATTACAGTTCAAATAAGTTGGTACAATTACAATTCTTCTATAGTAATATTCCACTTTAATAACCCAAATATTATACATTAATTCAAAATCATTTTGATTTGTAGATTATTTTTAATTTTAAAACCAAATAAACAGCCCCCACTTGCCCTTCCATAGATATTGCTCCTACTAGCCGGAATCCATATTTTATTAAAGTTAGAGAAAATATTCTGATATAGACTGATTTGAGAATCCTCAACAAA
>JAAEAF010004266.1:0-19492 GCA_011037195.1 Triatoma infestans
TTAAGGGGTTACGGGGGGTATCGGGGGGATAAGAGCTTAGGTCCCGCGCCTTTTGGGCACCCGTTTTGATAATAATAATATTATATTTCATGAATTTTCCGAAAGAGAAAAAAAAGGGTGTATGCTGAAATATGCTGACTATTGTGCGTAGGATTTTGGACTGTAGGGATTGAATGCGATAAAGGTTTGAATCTCTGGCTACCCCATACAGTTCGATTCCGCAAGTCCAAAGAGGGGCTACTAGTGAATAATATAGTTGTGCATAAGAAAATATAGTATAATGCATAAAGAAAAGTTTAAACTGTGGATGAAAAGATAGTTGAAAAGAATAGAGCCAGAGACTTTGCTAGACTATCTTCTTTTTCCTTTGCATTAATAATCTTTCTTCTTTTACATCTTCAGCTTCAGCATCTCCTACCGCATAATTTTAAGACGAGTAACTGAACGTGGAAAATAAAATATGGGCGAATTTCCTGATATAATCACTTTGAAAAGAGCGACTATTACTTTAAACCTGTACAGCTCTCTTCTCACTCTTGTTAACTTCAAATTCTTTCTCGCTCGCTCGCTTTTATTTATATAAAACTTCCGGCCTCTTCAAGAGAAGAAGAAGAAGAAGGAGGTAAGGTTTTATTGCTGTCTATCTTAAGCCCTTTAACGTTCACATTCGGAATACATCTACTTGTAAAGCAAGTACTTCAAGATATCTGTTTCAAGTTTTTTTTCTTATAATCTTCTAAAAACTTTGAAGAGTTAAATTCTCAGAGGAACTGATAAAACTGATTTTTTTTAAACTGTATTTTGATGATTTCTTTAAGGAACATATTAAGTTTTTTAAATGTATTTTTTTCAAATGGATAATCTTCCTTGGTTTAGGTTTTCACCTAGTTTTCCACTCTTCATTTTATGCTGTCATGTTCAGTGCACAGTGGAAAGTTAGTTGATTAATATTTGCAACTAGTATTATATTTATATTGATTATTCTATTGATTTGTCAGACTGGGTGAAAAGATAAAGGAGAAGTCGTTGTTAATAATGACAGCGGTTGTGGTGCACAAGTGCCAAGACCGAAGCTTTCTAATGTTATGACGGCGATGAAAACGGACCAACATTGGTAGTAGGCCAACCAAAAGGACCATTCAGTTAACTATGGCGCAATGATTATTGCGCTGGCCACGTTGTCCTGGCCAATTATTACCTATATTTGTTATAAGTGCATCTGCTTCGTCTACCATAGCTGAAGAATAATATCATATTATTAATTATAAGGTCGTAATAACATCAATAGAAATTTGCTTTTAAAGAAACAGTTTTCTTCAAACTTCGAATGCTCAGTTGTGCACAGTTCTAAATCTGTCACTTTTTTTTCCCTTGGAGCAGTGGACAGTCATTTTTTCAGGGATATTGGCTTCACTGCGAATATTCCAGCCTAACACCACGAACAGCACTTGCTGTAACATGGGCATCACACAATACATGCACAGTTCTAAATCCAGAAGTGCTGTCCAGAAGTCGATCTGTACAAAACTACTTAGTATTAGCTTCCCGACAGGCCATCTCTAGCTTACTGCCACTATATAATCTCATTACTAATTTTATTAGTAAATGACACTGTTTTGAATACATTCTGCGTTCAAAGACATTAACACCTAGGGGATCACAATAGAAGCTTAACAACGCAGTAGACTTGGGCAATGTAGGCCTTCCTCTATAAACAACCAACATTTTTATTTGAATAATTTTCCCCAAAGGGGAATTTTTAGAATTTAAACGACTGTTAAAAGCCTAGCTTAAGGCTTAAAACAGAGGGCGCTACCCTACAATATAATTACATTTAGACATAAAACCATGGAAAAGATTAGCTCAGTAGTGGCGTCCTGGACTTCCATGCTGAGGTCGCTGGTTTAAGTCCCGCAGTGCTAGTCACTCCCCGCTGATGGGCAATGTTGTCTACATGGAGGGAACATACCACAGAGATATCGTATTGCACTAAGAAGATCCCAGAAGAAGAGACAATAGATCTCTTTGGTCGCACTATCCCCTTTAAAAAAACAACATCTAATCTAATCTTATGTAACCAACAATTATAATTCTCATGATCTTTATTTTTAAGTAATATTAAGGCCGACGAAACGTTTAATAACTTGCAAGGTTAAAAAAAATTTTGTCTTTTAGAATTGTCATGATTGCTGTGCAACAGAAAGTCATGTGTAGGTTTCATACCAGATTTTATTTGAAATTCAATTTTTAATTATAGCTTAATTAAGAAATAAGACGTTGTTAGCTCAATGGTTTGCGTTCCTTCTGTAATAGCATCCAGCAGAGAGAAGAGAGTCCCTCTCTTCTCTCTGCTAGATGCTATTACATCAACATCTCCAAATAGCGAGAATATTGACAAATAATCGTTAATATATATTTACCAGATACGGTACGCCTAAATATCTTCTTACAGATCCAGGCACCAACTTCACATCAACAATTACACTCCAGATCTGTGAGCTATTAAAAATCAAAAAAAGTATGCACAACCCCCTAAGACTCTGCCTCGAATATTCGTTTAGAACGTGTGCACAGAGACATCGCGAACAATTTATCGCATTATGTGCAAACTGATAAAAATTGGCACAAATATCTACCATTAGTGAAAGCAGCTCACAATTCCACCAAAAACATTTCCATAAATTATACTCCCAATGAAATTGTTTTTGGAACAAAATTTCTTCAGGAGAGGGGATGATGTGAATAGCATCCAGCAGGGAGAAGAGAGGCCCTCTTTGGTTAACAGAGACTACTCTCTGACTTAGGCAAGCTAGATTGGGAGAACCTATGTATATAAGCCAGTGGAAATCTATCTAGAGGATATCTATCAGATATAACCATACAACTGTACATCGCATCGTGTCATATATTTACTCACACCATTCATTCTATCATGTTCATTATAAAGTCCAGTGCAGTTAGTGTAAACTTAGCTACATTATATTAGTGTCTTCATATCTCGTTCATTTAATCAAACCTAATTTCTCTCCTCAACAACTCCATTATACTTCTCTTACTTGAGGCAATGCAGGATACTCAATTCCCTCTAGAAATCATTTATAGTTTTAGCTACTTAAAACTCAAGTATTAGCATAGAATTCATGACTTTAATTTTTTTTAATATTTAATAAAGAAGAAAAGTAATCACGGCAGATTCCATAAAATGACTTTTCTAAATAAATCATTAAAAATAAATAAATAAATAGAGTGAGAGAGAAATTATTTTTATTAAATGTTTTATTAGTTAACAGTATGTGGAAATGTGAAAAACAAGAAGGCAATTTGGCTGTGAGTGTAGCAAGAGATAGGAAATACAGTTGAGACAGAGCGGACGAAAGGCAATTACTTCTAAAAGGGGTGGCAAAGTAAATTGATACAAATGTCTAAAAAGGGTGTTGTATATGTTCAGCTATTGTGGCAAGTGTGTTAGTAAATAGAACAGTACAGCATCACTGTTTTCTGTTGTTGGGTAAGTAATATAGAGTTCGCTGGGCTAGCTCCTCTTGGCCGGCATATACAAACACACAAACACATACATAGAGAGCACGTGAGTGGAGAAATGTACTAGATAAAATTACTTTGTAATCCAATGTATTTCAAAACTCTACAAACCGTGTATAGTTGTTGTATTTTATATTCTTTATCAAATAACTGATTAAAAAAATATTATTATAAATAAATTTTATATTTCGCTCAATTTCTATGTAAATGTAAGATACATTTCATTTTATCATTACATTTAGATTAAAACGAACGAACTGTTTGTAGCCAATTAAAAAAAAAAATATATACATTGTCTATAATTTCAAATTTAGAAAATTTTTCTTTTAACATGCTTTTATTAAAGCTCTGAAAAGCATAGAAATGACAAATAATTGCCAGCTATCCTTCAGGATCTAATTGAATAAGGAGATTTTTTCTCCTGTGCTTCTTTTCCTGATCATCTTGCTTTACAAGGATGGTATTGTTATGCCCCTGGCTGTGGTCAAAGCTATAACGGATTCCATATCCTAAATTTGTTTGCAATTCAGAGATATTATTTCCTTTCTTGTTCAACATTATTATAGAAAATTTTCTTAGTACTTAGACATTTAGAGCTGCTTTTAAAGCGGCTCCTACACGGTCAATAATATTGTCAATATTGGTATTGACAATGTGACCATCAATACTCGTGCTAACCGGTCTCAATACTTGATTACCTTACTCGATCAATATTATTGGCAATATTTTTGCCAATAACTTTGCTCAGTACTTACTATTTCTGCCACTAGGAGAGTGAATCTACGTGGTTTTACTCGATTTTTTGCAGGTTTTTCCATTCCAAAAAATGAATAATCGTACAAAAGCTTGCTAGCTATTATTTTGGCGTTTGGCACTACTGGTCAAGTGAAACGCAAACACTGGATGAAAGAATGGTTGAAGAGGAGAGATGAATATTCTCATTTAGTACTTTTGAAGGGACTTATTTAATTGACTATATGAAATGTATGTTAATCAGAAAAATAAGATTAAAAATTTGCAATCATCTTTAAAAAATGTATGATTGAAGTTTTATTTTAATACACAAATCTTTCCAAAGTACCTTTGTAAGGTATTGTATCTCTGTTGTTTAGGTTAGTTCCAACGTTGTATAAAACTACTGAACTGAGAATTGATGGAAATATTGGCACCGCCTCTACACGATCAATATCGTTGTCAATATCCCCTCCAACTCTCAGTATTGATACACGAAAATCATAAAATCCGGATTTCATCAATACTCTTATCAATACCGACCGTCAATACAATTTTTTCACCTTACACGGTCAATATTATTGTCAATACGCTAAGGTATTGTCAATATTATTGACCGTGTAGAGGCCGCTTAAGGGTAACGGCTTTTGCTTTGCTCATAAAAAACTTCTCAAGTATTAGCGCTGAAATTGAACCTTTCCTTGGGACACAGATTGCGATGTTACAATACACAATTCTCAAAAGAGCTAATTCCACAACAGAAGATAATAAACTTCAGGCAGGAATAAAAAAATTGTCTAAATTCTCTTGCAGAATCATCTGCAACAAGGGGGTAAGTCTGTATTAGTTTAATAAGAATCATCAAATACCTGTGGCTTGGAAAATAACAGCTCTACAGATTTTCGAAAAAAAAAAAACAGAAAAAGGAAACGGTAAATCTTTCCACCTTTCTATGGTTTCAACTTCTAGGATCTATAAAAAAAACCAACCCCCACAAGATTCATGACCAAACTTCCAATTTGATCTTAAGACGGAATTATGTTTGATTGAAAGATCAACAAGTTTGGAAAATGCATTCTTAATAAATGTTTAAAAAGGAGTCTACGATACATTAGGCTATTTGAAAAAACCTGTATTTTATCGAAACTGTTTTATCATTTCATCTTATTGGCTAGGGAATTTCAGTCTTTTATTGAACAATCACTGTTTCCAAATTTTTACTCTGAATTCTATGCAGCTTTCGATATATCAGTCTCATTTCTACTTCTATTACAACTTAGAATCTGTAATATTCTCTTCAGCAACCATATATCTAATAATCTCTTATTTTAGTGTTTAGCTGCATATAATAATGTCCATGATTCTGATACAAAATGAACTGTGAAAAACCCTAGTTCTGCTACTATATGTTTTATGAATGAGGAATGAATAGAAACCAGTCTATTCAACAGCAATTTTAATCCAATTTCATCTCTATTGACATTAAAATCGAACTTAGCTTTAATATTATGTGAAAAGGTCTAGTTTTATCTCGGTAACCACGGCAATTAAAACTTCAGAATCATAATTGTACGTGATATGAAAGTTCTGTGATGTTCTCCCCATGGTAGAATTCCTAGGAAACGTGTTGTAACTTTGCACTATAATGTGCTGTAATTGGAGATCTTGGTCCATATTGGTTTATCTATATTGAACTTAAATTTTCTGTTTTTAGTACTTAGATTAGATTCTATCCTAGGTTGGTTTTTCAGCCTAAGCCACAATGGTCTATTGTGGCACCCCATAATTGGAGTCCCCTCTCCGGTCCTGTTCTTTATCTTCTTTTAGTACAGTATCTTTTAGTACTTAGAACTTGATGTAGAGATTTGTTTTGGGAGTACTGTCGTATAATTACTTCTAGATTAATTTGATGACTAGATTGTTGTAGGGGATTATCGCAATGCGACCGGAAAGATCTATTTTGATCTATTGTGCCCTTCCCCACCGGAGTCTTCTCAGTGCACTGCCAAGCAATGTTCTCTAGCTACAGTCAACACTGCTCATCACCGGACAGTGAGTTGTAGAGGCTCCTAGGAAGAGAAAATCTAAGGGCAGCTGCTGTATTCGAACCTGGGACGTCCGCATTGCTAGTCCAGCGCGCTACCACTGAACTATCCCTCCTTTCTGCCTTGGCTTACACCAAATAACTAGACCCTACTTTCGTGTACTGTGTTTGTCCTTGTCTGTAAAGTGTAGAGTGTATGTAGTTTAAGTGCAATTTGTATTGTACTGACGAAGTGCATGGAGTGCTGAGTTGTGGTAACCCGTGGAGTCGCTACTTTCCAAGTAAGTGCATGCAAATTTTACAGCATGCAAGTAACTGCGGGCAATTTTATGACTATATCTGCAGCATCTAAAAACAAAATGACAATACTGATTTCTATAACATGTTCATTATGACATCGAGAAGATTGGCAATGCACTAGTTAAAAAGAAGTAATTTTTATAGAACAGATATCAGAATATTGTATGTAAGCGGAAATATTACTGTTTATATTTCATTTTATATTAAACTAGGAGTGTGGTGTTAAATACATACTGAATATACTACAGAAACATGGAATAAAGTGTACAGTGGAATTCAGTAAATAAAAAATTATGCTATTTAACTGCTACACTGAGCAAATAAATAAATGATATCGGATAGAATAAATGATATTTTCAACATTAAAATTATCAATTTTCCTCGTTTTTATTATCATTTGAAAAGTTCATATTCTAAAATAAAATATTAATTGAATTCCATGAAGTCACTATGGACAAAACAGTTTATCACTTTGGAGAGGAAAATATATAATATAAAAGAACGATTGATTCCTTTACAAATAGGATTTATTTATTAAAATCCAATCATAAAAGAGGGTCACAGAATTTATAGCTTCTTTTGTTGTAATGTCGTCGACATTCTTTGATGATTGAAAAACTCCTTTTTGTTATAATGTGAAAATTAGATTGGTGTTAAATTAAATTAATGAAATTGTTACAGATTAAGTTAAAAGCAGTTAGAATTTCCATTTTTTATAAAAAGGAATGTTGTGAATTGAATTTTTCTTTTTATAGTTGATTAAACAAAACTGATTGTTACTTTGACAAAGAAAAAATGGAATGCTACATTTTCGCAATGCCTTTTTTGAGTGGGGTAAAAACACAGACTGAAACTGTTCCACATAACTTATAAAACGGATGTAAGCTGTCGACTTGGAAGCTCTCAAAGGCTCTTTCTATTTTAATGATAATTAATTAATCTCTTATTAAATTATCGTTTGTACTTTAAAATTCAAATATCTCTTGGTGAATGGATCACAGTCTTCCAGATTGAGGTTGATGCTATTCTTTGTTGTATCTTGGATGAGAGGGTACATAACACTAACTTAAAAGGTGTTTGTATCTGCTCGTATAGCCAAGCTGCGCTGAAGGCGCTGAGTTCATTTGTCTTCACTTCCAGGTTGGTGTTACAATGTTCTAAAAGACTGGAACAGCATTCTTCTTTGAAGGATGTGCTTCTTGTCTGTGTACCAGGTCATATGGAAATTTTTGGAAATGAGGAAGTGGATAGGTTTACTAAATTAGGCGCCTCTTTCCCTTTCATTGGTCCCGAGTCTGCTGTTGGCATGTCATCTGGCACATGTCTGTCAGACTTCCAGTCATGGACAGTCCAAAATGCTCTTCGTGGCTGCCTTTTTCACGGAGCTCTCTCAGACATCTGGTTGGCTCCCTTCCTGGACATTGTGGTTTAAGGAGACATCTCTACGTAATGGGGCTTATGCCGGATCCATTTTCTAGAATCTGTGAGGCAGAGGAGAAAACACCCATCCATCTTATGACAGATTACAAATTAGGTTCAGGACCTTTGGTCGTGGAACAGGATGTCTGTGGAAGAGATTAGGCTATTTCCCCTTAAGGTTATTATACGATTTGTTCGGACTGAGGTAAATCTTAGATGGATTAGACCCAGGTCTGGATATTTGGTCTAGACCCGGTTTGTTGTTGTTTTTCTTGGGGTAGCTATATGGGCCCAATGTGGCTTTAGATAGCGTGGGGTTTGGTTCCTCCCTACAGACAAATAATGTACTTTAAAAATTCTTAAAGTGATGCACTAATAAAAATCAAGACACAAGTTTCACACGAGTGGATGTTGTAGCCATAAAGTCCTCAAGCCACCATTTCCTCCTTGTCCCCGCCATTGAATCTTCACTAAAAGTTTTGGACGGCGAAAAACATGAGCTGTAAAAATTGCTTGCTTTTTAGTGATCGATAACAAATAAAAACTTCACAGTATATGTAAAATTAATGAATATAAAAAAAACTCGCTGGACAATGGGCAAATATTTGTCAATTCTAGAGAAAAAGAACTTGGCTAGTTTAGAGTGAGGTGAAAGTTCCTTATGCGACAGTTTTCAGAAACTATTCAAGCTGTTGCCTCTACGAAATAGCCGAGCTAAAAAAAAAAAAAAAACCAACCTTCATGTTCAAGCACCAAATAGTAAAATAGGGCAAAACTCCTACTCTACCCATAACCCCTATATTGGTCCCTAGGGTGCAATGAAAACAGGGCAATGGGACATACTGTTTCCGGCGGAAATATGACATGTCCTACCATAAAACTTATGAATAGCTTTTTGGGGTTTGTTCTCACACACACTATTAAGTGGGACGACAGTCAGTACCTACAAACACACACACACACACACACACACACATTTTATACTGGACCAGAATAATAATTCCTAACGCAAACTATACCAGCGGTTTTAATGGTTTTTGAAACTTAAAACAATTCATTCACCCTTGAACAATAATGTTCGATTTACCTGAGGGAACATATATATTATATACTGCAAACTGACTACAATCTCTCTCTCTCTCTTCTACCAACCATCTTGGATATGATTCTAACAATAATATTTTCCCTATAATGTAATCATGTATGTTATGTTTCCAGTAGCGGGAAACCTACAGAAGTTCATTAAATCGTTTTCACCAATTTATTCTCCCCGCTTTTCGTATTCTATATATATGTATTCCTCGTTTTATTTTCCCCCAAACGAGTACGATATAGGGGAAATCATATATTCAATTTGCCAGATGTTTACTAGATAATTTTTTTTTTTTTATATATATAGAAAAATCTTGAACTTAAAAATTGTTATTACAAGAATTAGCGTAAAAAATAAAATGACATCCTTGAGAAGAATCTAACATGATTTTCTCTAAGAAGATTCTTGCAATTTTTTGTGATTTTTAAATTGAATTTTAAACGAAAATATTGAAGTCCTATAAGGGTAGATAAATTGATTTTTTTAATTTTCTTCACAATTTAAATTTTTGAAATTGAGTGTTTCCCCGGTAATTTCCCGGTTTTGAAGTCTCCTGAGAATGAAAAAAATGTTTTCATCAAAGGTCTGTGTGTGTGTATGATTGAAGATAATAATATCTCCAAAAACAAAACAAAAAATTCATTATGATCCAACTTGAAATTTCGTCAAGTACCATCACAGTATCTGATACGTAGTAGGTTTCGATGAAATCCAAACGAAACTACGATTTTACTAGTTACTCTGTTTTTGCGAATTTCTCTAAAAATTTGCTTTAAATTTTTTTTATTTTTTTTATCTGAAATATTTACTGCGGCTCGGCGGAGCGGATACAGCTCCATTTCTTCAAGCACGAATAGTTTCCCTCTGTCTTTGTAAGTCCATAGATCTTACTTCCCAGTAAAGCATCCCCCATATAATTTCCACAGATACAACCATCGAAATCTTTTGCTTTAAATGAAGTTCAAGAAATTCGGTTCACTATATAGATCATTCAACCCTGTATTCGAACTAATACTCCAACGATTTTTATCTACTGAAAATCTTATACCTCTCAGAGTCAGGATGCACAGACATTTTTGGTGGCAAATAATTTGTTATTGTAATATTGGATCTATTCTTCACTTCAGTAAAGTACAAAATACACTGCTGACATACACTGTAACAGCAACCAAGAGAGCAGAGAAAGAGAAACAAAATGCCAGGACCACTCTCTCGGATTAGAGTGGGAGAAACTATGTTAATACAGCGACGGGGGACACAGAGGAGAGATAGTTCAAATTAGTTCAGAAGGATAGTTCACCAGTCACATCGTGTCATTACCCCCTTTCCACTCTACCTTAATCTACCATCTTTACTATAAAGTCCCGGCAGTCAGTGTAACTCATTATTACATTACAGTGTTAACCAAGTCTTGTTAATTTGATCAAATCTGACCAATTCTCTCCAACCAACCCATTAATAATGTAACAGCAACCAAGAGAGCAGAGAAAGAGAAACAATATGCCAGGACCATTCTCTCGGATTAGAGTGGGAGAAACCATATAAATACAGCGACGGGGGGACACAGAGGAGATATAGTTCAATATAATTCAGGAATCAACGTGTCATTACCCCATCCACTCTAACTTAATCTACCATCTTTACTGTGAAGTCCAGGCAGTCAGTGTAACTTATTATAATTACACAGTATTAACCAGTGTTAAACCAAGTCTTGTTAATTTTTTCAAACCAGACCAATATTCTCTCCATCCAACTGACTCCATTATATGCACTATAGCTGTATATGTACGAGTATAAGTTAACCACAGAAGAGAATTAGCTAATTGGAATATCTTCATATAAGTCAAGAAATTTGCCTTCTAATTCTCGATACTAAACTTTCAGAATAAAAGCATTATATTATCAAAGTAAGTTCCAGACATCATTTTGCCACTGACTTATATAGAGGCCAGAAATAGTCCTTTTACAAATAAGCCATAGACCATATCTAATTTCCCCATATTTTATGGTTAGATCAGATTAGATATTGTGTGGGGTCGGCTACCAAGCTTACGCCACTGCGATCCCCATGGGTCTATAGTGGCACCCACGACCTAGGGCCTGTCCCCCCAGCCCTGTCCCTAAACGGACATTTAGTTGCAGGGGGAGGAACTCCTGGGTGCACTCTTAGAGCACACTGTCGAGATCTCCCGAGAGAGGGTTCCAGCAAGAAGCTTACAGATACCAAAGAAGCGAAGCCTTAGTCACAAAAGCTCCGTACACCGACACAGCATATGCATTGCTGTTTCCCCCTTTTCCTGACAAAACCTTAGGCTATCCCTTGTTAGGACCATGCGACGTACGGGTTTATTGAGCCTACAGTGGCTGGTGAGCAGGGCCACTATCCTCCGGATGGCCACTCAACCTTGTTGGAGCAGATCCGCCGTAAACTTTGGCACGTAGCTCTTCATAAACTCTTAAGGCTACTTCTGGCCTAGGGTTTTAACCCACCAATCCTGTGATTGATTGTACACACATCTTGTGTTGGCTGTACTTTCTAGGCACTTTGAGACACCACAGCAGGGCTGCGGTTCTATCAATGGACTGTTGGAGCCCTCCCGGGCTAGGCGATCGGCCGCCTCATTGCCCCTCTGCTAGGAGCGTCCCGGTAACCACACGAGAAGGATTTTATTTTATTTTTATAATCTCTGCGAATAACTCGAAGCTCTCCCATACTAGCCGTAAACTGACATCATTCGAGTTAATAACTCCAAAGCCGCTTGTATATATATATAATGAAAAATAAATTTATATACTTACATATATTACGAAACGATACATCCAACTATCTTTTGCGGCTTGATATTGAGAAATAGAAATAATAAATTATTACAGCGATTAACATAATCCTTTTATTAATTTCGTAAGCCAGCAGCAGCAGTTTAGATATATCTTGATACAGTTCCTCTGTTATAGGGTATTCTTAAGTTTTAATTAGTCAAGAGATTAATTAAAATTTAGTTTTACTATTTACATTAAAGAAAGTTTGTTTCACTATAATTTTGTAGTGTTACCAAACTAAGTTAATTTCTTTAGAGGAGTGTAATAATTATTAGTAGTAATGTGCTTTTGAAAGAGGATGATCTTGTTTAAAACACCAGGTTGAGGAAAGCCCCAATGTTTGTTGAGGATTTAGATAAACTTCTGGGCCTTCTCTCTCTTCTCACTCTTACAAACGTTCAGTTTATAATTAATGCTAATAACCGTGATGCCTTCCTCTCGTCTCTCAACTTCCACATCCTATTCACAGGAAATGCTTTCGTAGTATTTATTATCATTGTTGATTTTCAATAAAATAGTTTGGATTCTCCATTCTAGTTCATTCATATTTAACGTGTGTTTACTGTTATTAATTAACAAATAACTATTTTTTTAATAAACTTATATATTGAATGCATAAATGAAATTCAATTTAGTCCTTCTATTTCTAGTTCTTACATTCTAACAAAATCATAATTTAATGGATTGTATAAAAAAAATGGCCGTTTTCAATTAAAAATCAATTTTTTATTAAGGTTCAGTATGAAACCCATTTTAATTGTCTGTTGTACGCTATCTTTCTAATAGTTTTTGGATATCATCCTTTTGTGCTCGTGACACCATTCCTTGGGTTTGGAATAAAAAATCTGCCCTCCAATTTCAACTTCGGATGAAGCTAATTTTGGACTATAGGTAGGGGTAAAAGAAGTTCAAATGCCATCAAGTTCTTCAAATTTTTTTTCTTTAGTCTGACGGGAGGTGTGTAGCCGAGCGTTATCTTGATGGAACAAAATTGTTTTGCGACTGACCAAAACTAATCGAGTTGAACGCGCTGAACGACTTGTGTGTACATACTATCTAATTGTTGGTAGTAATGGTTGGAATTCATGGAAAGTCCAGCGGGAATGAATTCTAGATGAAATACTTCTTCATGATTTCAGAAAATGCATAAAATCTACTTTTTCACAAATTGCCCACTTGCACCAACCAAAAATGCCGTTTGATCGTGATCCAACCATTGATCACCTGTCTCAGGATTTAGTCAGTAAATCCATTTCTCATCACACGTAGTTACTTCTTTTGCAGAAACGCATGTCAAATGGATATTTTTAAGAGAAGTTGGCAAGTATCCATTCTCCTGGTGGCTTTTTGAGGGGTAAAGTTCATATAGCACTAACCTGTATTTCATTTTCACCTTTCCTTACAATATGGAGAAGATGACTCTGTATATGGTGTGTAAGGACTCTATATCTATATCAGTCTTTAGACACTGCCAGTTCTGCAGCAAGGGCACACGAATAGTTGTGGTTGGATATAACATAAGAGTTTCCTGTAAAGCCTCATCAACTTCATATGATAGTGGCCCTTCCTTTTAAGGTCGTATCACCACTGTTGCATTTTTGACCACCAACGCCGGGCATTATGCTTGATTGGATCACAAGGACATCTGCCCGTATTTCACATAGAGTACGCGCTTCAGCAGCTGTTTTTTTCCAGTATGACATAAAGTTACTAATATATCATAGGGCACGATCATAGTATTCTAAAAATACACATTTTATGAATTGACTATTTGAAGAGGACGTAATATATATAGAAACATACTGCAGAATCAAGCAGTACTCAATCAGACATATGTTATAATAGGGTTATTGAGGAGAGAAATTAGGTTTGATTAAATGAACGAGATATGAAGACACTAATATAATGTAGCTAAGTTTACACTAACTGCACTGGACTTTATAATGAACATGATAGAATGAATGGTGTGAGTAAAAATATGACACGATGCGATGTACAGTTGTATGGTTGTATCTGATAGATATCCTCTAGATAGATTCCCACTGGCTTATATACACAGGTTCTCCCACTCTAGCCTGCCTAAGTCAGAGAGTAGTCTCTGTTAACCAGAGAGGGCTTCACTTCTCTCTGCTGTGGTTGCATTATCTTTGCGGTACTATTACATATGTGGATGGAGTTTAAAGTCCATTGAACTTTTTCATTCATAAAAAGGGTCTTTTTCTTTTTTTTTTCTTAATGCACCCCCTTTTTACGGGTTTTGTACTATTTTCCCCCATTTATGTTTGAGACACAAAACTCTCATTTCTTAACTTCTCGAAACACTTCAGTTTTGTTGTTCTAACTTGAGCACATTACATTATATAATTTTCCGTTTATTTCTCTTTCTTTTTTTTCTTTTTTTGTTTTTTTATGTACTTCCTGAAGAAGGAACATCAAAGGTGTCCGAAATGTCGAATAAACTTTCAAAGATAAAAATTTTTTTTTTTTCTCTTTGGCTACAGTCAACCAATATTGGGGCCAAACATAACTATAGTTTAAATCTAATGAAATAATTTACTTTGTAAGAAAACTTATCACCTAGGAGAAGAAAACTAACTGTGGGAGAATTGCAATTGGGCGAACATTATGTGCATTTCTATTAGTTGATTTTTTTTCTTTATCTAAGAGTTGCGAAAAAATGCCCTTAATAGCTTAAGCTTGTTTTTATCATAACTCTAGGAAATTTCCCAAAGTTTAATTTTTTAGAAGTGATCCATTTAAGGATGCCGTGAATAAATCTAATAATTTCAGGGCCAAAAAGAAAGAAAAAAAGAAAAAAATAATAATATATAGTTAGCAGTGGCATGAAATATAAATGATGACAATGCAGTATAAAATGATTACATTTATTTATTTTTGTTAATATAAACATATAAATATTCTGTAACAAAATTTACTTTATTATTATCATTAGTTTTTATTTTTAAATGATGTAATAACTTTTCTTTTCACTCCCACCATGACCGCCCGCCCGTGGGTTGGCGTGCGTGAGAGTGGCTGTTTTAAAAAATATAAAAAGGAAAAAAAAAATTGCTCATATGCAAATTAGACTGTGTGGAAAATAATAATTTTACTAGATTGTTATATATGGTTTAGGGTTAGGGTTAGGGAGAATTTTTCTAAAAAAAAAAAAAAATAGTAATGGGCAGAACTCACGAAATATACCTGGATTGCTTTGTGTGGTGCTGTAGAATGAGTGTGGGGTGTGTGTGTGTGTGTGTGTGTGTGTGACTGTGTATGGATGGACAAGGGCAAAGGGTAAGGTAGCCCATTAGGAAATGACTAACCGAGGTCCCTGTCTACTATCCCACTTTAACTTTCCTTTCCCTTTCTCCCACCGGAGAGCGCATGGATCACTCTTTCTACCTCATAATATCCTCACCTCTTCATTGCTTTCCCGACCTCTTCTTCTAGCTAATGCTTACCTTTTCCCTTTATGATGAGACACTTTCCATTCTGCTGATATTCACTCTACGCCTCTGTGTGTAGACCTAGCCTTGTTTTCAGCTACCACTCACGAACACTGGGGCCATTTTTTTTGTAAAAGAAAAGATGAAATATAAAACATATACTTTTCTATTAATTACTGCAGCCCGCATTCAGAAATACACATAACTGGAGAAGATGTGACTGTGTTAAAAATATCCTGAATCCTTTACGGTTCATTTTCATGCAAAACAAATTCATGTTCATTACAGTCACAACATTGACTGCTGCAAAATGTTACAGTCAATAATTAAAAATAAATAGAAAATCTACTATGACATCCTTCTCTTACAACAGTTTCAAAACTGAAACTGACAAATTTTATAGTTTGTGTACTAAATTTGATGAAATTCGTTGGAGTTCGTCGAAAACTGAAAAAAACTATTTTACTTACTATTTTCTTGAAACTTGGAATTTTTGGATAATCGAATTGTCTGAATCAACTATGATAGCACTTTAGAGAAAATCCTAACCCCACCCCTCCACCAAAAGCCCCCTTGTATGATTTCACCAGGAGAAATGTTTCAAATAAAAGTTATAGCCATTTAAATGTGTAGTTCACATTACTCGTTTAAAGAAAATCGTTGGAGCGGTTTTCAAGAAAATTCCAGAAAACCTAAACAATACATTTCACACTTCCTGTCATCTGATTTTTATCAAACTCGGCATTTCAACAGCACATTGAATTCTAATTAATATTATTTAGATGACAGAATTGTATAATAAACTAAAATAGCACTAGAGGAAAACATAACCCCACCATTCCCTCAAAAGTGCCCTTAAATGATTTTTTTTTTTTTTTTTTCAGAGAAATGTTGAAATAAAAGTTATAGATCGATGTATTTGTAATTGACATAGTTTGAAGAAAATCGTCTAAGCCACTTTTGAGATAATCGCAAGAAAGTAAAAAAAAACATTAATTAAGGTGCTACATCCGGTTGAGAAATTTTGACCGCTGATTTACTGACGGATCCCATGATGGTACCTAAATGGAATATCAAGTTTGAACGTACTACGATTCTTCATTTTTAGCTATGCTGTTCAAATACATACATACATAATAGGACTGGAGGAAAACCCACCCACACCACAACATTTTCTAAAAACTACTTTTTTGGACTCAGAGGACCTCAAAACGTATATTTTAGGTGAAAACTCGATATCGAAAATTAGACACGATTACAGTACTTCACAGTTACTTCCTATACAGTTAGTTACAACACTAAAATGCAGTGTTTTAGGCCTAACTGTATTAGATCGTCTTCATACTTTAGAAATAAACTATATATTACATTCTCTTAATCCTAGTAAGAGGAAGTATTGTATCGTGTCAAATTTTCGATATCGAGTTTCCATTGGAAATATCAGTTTTGAGGTTCCCTGAGCCAAAAAAGTGGTTTATAGAAAATGGTATGTGTGTGTGTGTGTGTGTGTGTGTGTGTGAGCGAGCATAGTTCAAAAGCGAAAAACCATAGAAAATTCAAACTTGATATTCCGTTTAGATATCTTCTTGAGATCTTACAGTCCGTTGATCTGTCAAACTTCCTCAACCGAAAATACCACTTTACTAGTTGTTTTTTGTATTACTTTTTTGCGATTTTCTCAAAAATGGCTCTAACGATTTTTTTGAAAGTCCGCACATCAACTGCACATACAATGAGCTACAACTTTTATTTGAAACTTTTCTCTGTAAAAATTCATTTAAGGGTGTTTAGGGGGAGGGGTGGGGTTAGGTTTTCATCTAAAGTGCTATTTCAATTTATTGGACAATTCTGTCACCTTAATAATTTTAATTACAATTGAATATGTTGTTGAAATTCCAAATTTCAAAAAATCGGATAACCAGAAGTGCGTTTACATTACCATTTTACTAAATAATTTTTTCTTACGTTATCGCGTGTCTTTCTCAAACAATCGCTCCGACGACTTTCTTGAAACTTCGTATGAATTGATTGAATGGGGGGGGTGAGCCTCATTCCACTGCGACCTACAAATTGAGGTCTATTGTGGATCCCCTTAAGTTACAGAACAGCCCCCAGCTTTGCCCTCCTAATCAATCCTAGCAAAGCTGAGAGCGGCTCCGTCATGAAGCTTTCAGCTTCGGGATTGCCCGTCCCCAGTTGAAGAAACCTAATCCTCGCCAGGCCGGCGCACTCACAAAGGATGTGCGCCGGGGTCTCCTCCTCTACCTTGCAGAATCGGCATACCGCACTATCCGCAAGTTGTAGGTGGTGCATGTGTCTATTCAGCCTACAATGCCCTGTTAGTAGACCCACAATTAACCTTATATCCCTTCGGGTTTGGCTCAGTAGGTCTTTGGTAAATTTAGGCAAATGTCTTTTAATGAAGAGTTTTGCCTGCCTCTGTCCTGGTGTTCCCTCCCACCAACACAGACGCTGATCTTCTATCCACCCCTTGATAGAAGTTTGGATGAGGCTCCTGGACAAGCCGCAGAAGGGTTCGGGGCCTATAAAGGTATCCTGCGAGCCCTCCCTCGCTAGGGCATCCGCCCTCTCATTGCCCAGGAACCCCGCATGTCCCGGCACCCAGGCGAGTGTCAGTTTATTTCGAGTGCCCACCTCGGTGAGGGCAAGTAGGCAGTCCCACACCAGTCTTGAGACTATTTGGTGTGAGGAAAGTGCCTTCAGGGCTGCCTGACTGTCGGAGAGTATATGGCCACTCTTCTACCCACTATCTTTTGCCTTATAATCTCCCTAGCGCAGAGTTGTAACGCCACGACTTCAGCCTGAAAGACCGTGGCGTACTTCCCTAGGCTGGCCTTAATTTTAACTTTAGGCCTGCCCCCGTAGACCCCAGCTCCGACCCCAGTCGGAGTTTTGGATCCATCTATATATCAGATCGAGTTACCGAACAGGGGTGGGTCGCAGCCCCATTCGCCTCTGCTCGTTATGACAATATGGAAGTTCCTTTCGAAAAAAATACTTAGGAACCATCCTATCCGTTGGCATCCCCAGAAGATAGTCCGCCTTGATTTCCTCAATCAACCTCTGGTTATTACGATCATGCCTAGAGGTGATGGGAGGCGGCCCCTGCAGGAGCCTATGTATTCCCATTCTGGCTTCGCCTAGAACGAGAATGTGTAATGGTGGCAGATTGAGGAGGACTTCCAACGCCGCAGTCGGGGTGGTCTTCATGGCCCCCGTGGAACCAAGGCATGCTCGCCTTTGGATCCCACCGAGCCTCTCCACTGCCCCCTTCTGCAACGTTTTGGTCCACCAAACTACCGACCCATATGTAACCATGGGTCTGATGATCCTGGTGTAGATCCATAGTGACAAACTTGTGCGCAAGCCCCAGTTTCTCCCACAAAGCCGTTTGCATCTATTAAATGACGCATCGGCTCTGTGAGAAATTTTGTCTATGTGTTGGTTCCAAGTGAGTCTTCGGTCGAAAGTAACGCCAAGGTACTTCGCCTCCGTCGCAAATGGAATCGGAGTGTGCCCAAGTAATGGAGGCCTAAGGCCTTCCAACTTGTGGCGCAACGTGAAAGGAACTATTATGGCTTTGTGGGGGTTTATGGACAAGTCCTCCTCCCTACACCAATTCCTAACCAGGTTTAGAGCTGCTTGAACCCGCTCTGCAATCGTAGTAGGGAATTTGCCTCTTACCACGATCGCCAAATCATCTGCGTAGCCTAGGCAGTCAAAGCCATCCGCAGATAGTTGGTGGAGGAGGTCTTCAACGACCAAAGTCCACATCAGAGGGGACAAAACCCCTCCCTGTGGACACCCCCTCCCTACTTTTACCCTAAGGGTGGTCTGACCTATTGACGAGATGTTAATTCGACTACTTAGGCCAGACTCCATCCAGCCGCATAACACTGCTGGTACTCCTCTTTTATGGAGATAGTTGATGACCGAGGTGCGCGAGACGTTATTGAATGCGCCCTCAATGTACAAAAAGGTGGCTACCGCAATTTCCTTGTCCTCCAAGGATTTTGATAGCAGCCTGTTGAGATCATCCAGTGCGGCCTCAGCCGACCTACCTGGTTGATAAGC
>JAAEAF010004267.1:0-77848 GCA_011037195.1 Triatoma infestans
TCCTGACGTAATTTTAATCTAAAAAGCATTGTAAGGATTCTAATACCTGTGATAAAGACTGATTATCGATATCATATATTAATTTTACATGCAAATCTTTGTAGTGTTTTAGGATTTCACCTTCATCCCATTACGACAATTTACTTATTTGCGATATAAATTTAAATATTATTTAGTTGAAATCCGTTCGCTAATCGTTCGTTGTAAAATTTTTAGCCATCGAGGGAGATCGCGTACCGTCAATGATGGCTACTATTTAAAAATATAAGCGAATGAAACTTAGAGAATGTTTCAAATTTTATTTTGGTTTTTGTTTCATAACGAGCGGACAGTCATTCTATCATTGTATACCACTGTATACAATCAACCTGTGTGATGTATGATAGAAACATTCACGTCCTTACCAACAAACAAACCAACAAGTGTAACAAACAGAAACATTGCGTTCAAGTGCTCTACATGAAATTGGTGAATTTGTTCTGACGATGGATGAAAATCCAAAACCGGTCAGGAATAAAAGGAGCATGCATGGATAAAAACCAGATAGAAACATTCAACTTGATGAAACAAGTTAACTCTCTATCGAATTGATAACCTTACTCTGATGATGAATGCTACATAGATGTTACCCAACATAGCGGACTCAACAACATATTCAACAGTTCTGAATAATCCTTTGAAATAGCTTGTTGTTTTTTGTATTTTTTGGTTGCATTTTGTACTGTAGTTTAATTGGGTTGAGAATAATTGAACCAGATTTACAGCCAGCTTTTTCTTTTATATTCTATTTACGATTTGCATTCGTCAAATGTCGTTTTTGCTTTTAATTGGGTTGAGAATAATTGAACCAGATTTACAGCCAGCTTTTTCTTTTATTATTCTATTTGACGAATGTAAATCGCAAATAGAATAATAAAAGAAAAAGCTGGCTGTAAATCTAGTTCTGAATAATATTAAGATCAGTATAATGGATGATTGGATTTGCAATACTGAAAAATTAATGAGTTTTTCACCAAGAGAGAAAAACTTCATTTTGTGGACAACTAGTGATTTCTGTTGTGAAAGAAAGGAAAAAAATAGATGCCCAGCCTAAACGAATTTTGTGGAACGTTTGCACGTTAATCTATTCCGACATTAGGAAAATAATAAAGTTAATTTTCTTTGCGAAAAAGTTTACTTATATTTTACATTAGATAGATAGATTCTAACGGGGGAATTGGCTCTTCAGCCTACGCCACCGCGACACCCCAAGGATCTATTGTGGCACCCCCCGAGTTGGAGACCCTCCCGCTATCCTGTCCTTAACCGACTATGGAATTGGGGGGGGGCTCCCAGGTGGTCAGTCAGAGCACCCTCTCGAGTCCTGCTTGCCTTAAAAGACTTAATAGGTCCGAGAGAGGGCCCTGGATGAGGCTTCTTGGCACCAGCTTCTCTTTACCAAAGAGGCGGTACCTTAGCCAGACCAGCCCCTCGCACTGACATACCACATGCAGTGCCGTCTCCTCTTCCTCCTGACAAAACCTACATAGGCTATCCGTTGCCAGGGCCATGCGGTGCATGTGCTTATGTGATATTTTTTCTGTAACCGGACCGTACGCTAGCCTTAAAGAATTTATAAGAAAATACTATTGAAAAGTGGTTTTTAACAGTCGAAGCGCTGTAGAGTTGAGTTTAATGTCTCTGAAAAACCTTATAATTAATTCAATTAAAATAAAACTTCTGTTTCTTATAGGAAATTTAATGCTCTTTCCAAAGATGTAATTGAATATGATTTATGTTAAAAACTTTTTGAGATATAATCAATTTTATGAGAAAAATTAGGAAAATTGAAAATTTTCGAAAATGAAGAATAACTTTTGAAGGCGAACGAATCGGACCATGGTTTATTAGAAATTTTTTGTTCCAAATGAAGTGACAAACCATATGCCGAAATATTGCCAGAGGTTGCTGTTACACCCTGTATAATAGTCAGTCAACAACACATGACAAAGAATGCCAATACAATATTATTGGGGCCTAATATTCTATTAAGAAAATGGTATCTCTGTCTTCACATTAAAGGTAATAATGTTAAAAATCGAGTCTTTTAGTTTTTCCTTTTACAACAGTAAATTGCTTTAATGTTTTCATGGTTAATAAAAGAATTAGATAAACAAAAATAAATAGAGTATAGTTACATTCTTATCTTTATTCGTACATAATAAGCCAGCGGTGGGGTATAAGGAAGTATTTAGAGTTACCAAATTCACATTCATATATAAACAATGCGCATATATATGCTAATTCTCTTGAGGTCTTGGTTTAAGACCTCCATTTAGGGTTACTTCTTTTTTCCTCAATTGAAGAAATTACTATTGTAAGCAATTAAAACGAACAATGGTTTTAGCAGCAATATTTGCGATATTATTGCTTATTGCAGCACTTTGGTTCTATTACTGGATTACTAAAGACTACATGTACTGGAAGAAGCAAGGAATTCCCTTTATAAAACCAGAATTTCCATTTGGTAATATTTCTGATATGGTAATGATGAGAAAAACTGCTGGAGAAGTGTATCGTGATATATACAGGTAATTTTATTACTAGTTCTTTATAATATTTATTGTAAAAATAAATTTAAGTAGGTTTTTGGAAATTTAACTATATAAATTTGTAACCAGTAGATGATAAATAAATCTTTAAATGACATATTATATAATAACTCCAGAAATAAATTTGTTCGGTTCGCGGCGCCTTTGAGGCTTAAATTTCATTCTGTCTCTTTATATGTCTATTTTTTATTACCCTGTTTATTGGTCTTTTCACTTTAATCCCCGGTTATTTTCCAAACTATTATTTTCTGTTTCTTCTTTCATCTTCCGCCGCGTTCTCACGCTTCCCCGCATTTTTCCCTCTCTTTCTATCTTGGTGGTGGGATTGCCGGCACTTTCATCTTCGGACTTTGCGCGTTATTTCCGTTTCCCACACCATTCAACCTTCTTTATTTCTCTAAAATTTATTCACTTGCCTTCTTCTGCTGGTTGCGATAACTTGTTTTCTTCTCTTCTGTGCGTTCACGTCTGTACCGCCTTCTCGTAGTGCTTGTTGCCCTCGCCTTATACGCGCCTATTCACCCGGATAGTTCATTCTTTTATTCGTCAGTGAATAATAAGAAGCACTTCTCGCGCCATCTCCTTCAAGAGGATACACCGTTCGCATCTTGGCGGAATCACAATCGTCTGGCAGTTCAACAGCAGCGTCACCCGCTTCCACGGAGCACTCCAACCCCCTTCCTTTCACCTGATATCCTTTCTTCCGCCAGACACACACATACGCCACCTCTTCCTTTCTCAGTCCGCCTTTCGTCTCATCAACCCTTCTCTTCTACTCATCACTCACCGTCACCAAAGGGTAAGTCTCGTTTTCATTGTTTAACATTATTATCAATTTTTGCCACTACTCGCCATTTCGCCCTGGATGTCTGCCGCGCAGACAAAATTATTTGTTTGAAATGAGTAATGTTATCAGGTGTAGCCAATAGATGGCACGACCTGCCCTAAGGGCAAGCCGTAGGATCAGCTGGCAGTGTTGCACTAGTGAGTGATAGGAGGGTAGACTGACCGTTTGATCTGTGTTGTCGTTACGTTTATTTGTCGTTCTATTAAGAGAATTTTAAGTTCGAAGTGCAAATATGTATAAAGTGTTACTACTATAAAGAACATTTATCTACTTATCTTTACTTTTCTGTCATCTATCTCTTAAAAGACTTACGTTCTAATTTGCATGTATAAATTTATTATTCTTATTATTATTATCAACTTAATATTTGCTTATTAGTATTAACCTGCTACCCAACATTCATTTTCTGTGCCTTTTTCTTATTTCCTTGCCTATTTCTTTTATAATTTGTGTTATTCAATAAAAGCAAAATATATTTCTATTTGGAGTAATTATTTAGCCCAGGGAAATTTTGGGTTACAAATTACAATTATTTTACTTTTAATATATTGGAACAAGACCCTTTCCCTTTAAAGTTACAGACTATTACTTCCCAGCAGAAAGAAAGTTTTACATTAAAAGGGTGCAGGCTAATTAGAGCTACATGCAATCAAATTCATCGTGTACGCAGATTTGATTGGTAGATACCTTGGATTTTAATTTTATGTGGAGAATTTCTGAACTTCAACCATAAACTAGACAACCTTCATGGTCAAGAAGGAATACTGCCTCTGTAATTTCTGTGTAAAGAAAGTGATACCTTTCATTTTGTAGTGTTGTTTGTTCTAAAATCGGCTTCATGCTGTCCTTCAATGTTTGAGGAAAAATATTTGATTTCTACATTCTTTTGAATGGAATGAAATGGTTTCACCCTAATGAATTGACTACGGCTTGGATATATAAAAAATTAATTACTAATGAATTCAGCTGTTAATGAATCTCTATTATAAAATTTTATATCCATTTCGGGATTTATTTCCTTTTCTATAATATTTTATTTTTATTTTTTAATTTATTTTTTGAATTAGCATTAGGACAAAATATTATATTTCTTATTTTATAAGTGGCCATTATATTTTACTTTTATTTTGTATGAATTAAATTAGTCCAAACGTTAATTTGTTTGACGGAACTGTTAATTACTTTTTAATTTATTATTTTAATTTTTTCTTTCCTTCATTTTGTTTTTACTTATATTTTATTTTAGCTTTTATTATATTATTTTTATATCTTTTTTTTTTCGCAAAACAGTGAAACATTTTCTACTCTTCTAGTATTGTTAGGAATTATCGATAATAATCTATATAATGATCGATAATAATACCGGCTGACGGTTGTCCTTGACCAATTTTTAAATGTACTCTAGGGTCTATTTTGTACTGTAATTTCTTACTTTCTTTAACTCCTAGTAAGTTTCAAATTTCAAAAATTGTAATCGTGTCAAATTTTCGATATCGAGATATCACCGGAAATATCCGTTTTGAAGTCCCCTGAGTCGAAAAAAGTGTTTTTAGCACATGGTCTGTGTGTGTGTGTGTATGTGAACAGCAGAGCTCAAAAACGAAAAACCGTAGAAAGTTCAAACTTGATATTCCGTTTAGGTATCACTATGGGATCTGACAGTACGTTATCTGTCAAAATTTCTCAACCGGAAGTACCACTTTACCAGATGGTTTTTTTATTACTTCTTTGCATTTTTCTCAAAAATGGCTCCGACAATTTTCTTTAAACTTTGTACATTAACTAAACATACAAAGAGCTACAACTGTTATTTGAAATATTTCTCTGGGAAAATTCATTTAAGAGCAGTTATGGGGAAGCGGTGGGGTTAGATTTTCATCTAAGGTGCTATTTCAGTTTATCAGAAAATTCTATTATCTAAATAATGTTAATTAGAACTGAATATGTTGTTGAAATTCCGAGTTTCAAAAAGAAAAAACGGAAAACCGGAAGTGCGTTTACTTTACTACTTTATTGAATGATTTTTTCACTTTAACCCAATTTTTTCTCAAAAATGTTTTCGATGATTTTTCTTGAAACTTCTTGAAACTAAACATACAAAGATCTACAACTTTTATTTATAACATTTCTCTGGGAAAATTCATTTAAGGGCACTTTTGTGGGAGGGGTGGGGTTATGTTTTTCTCTAAAGTGCTATCATAGTTGATTATACAATTCTATCATCCAAACAAAATTAATTAGAAATAAATAGATGGCCAAAATTCCGAGTTTCAAGAAAATTAGTAAACCGGAAGTGCGTTTTTACTGAACAGTTTTCGGACGAATTTCATTAAATTTGGTGCACAAACTATAAAATTTGTCAATTATAATTTTGAGAACTGGAGTAAGAGAAAGTTGTGTGAGTATTTCACACCAGATTTTTTTTTTTAAATATGCTCTCGAGTCTATTTTGTACTGTAATTTTTTTTATAATCAATTATTATATATAAATATTAATTTTTGTCATTTTTATACAGAAAATTTACTGGACTACCAGCTGCAGGATTTTTCAAGTTAAGGGAACCAGTATTAATACTACGTGATCCAGAATTAATTAGAACAGTATTGGTAAAAGAATTTAATAAATACCCTGATAATGATTTTGAAATTAGCAGCGAAGTAGATCCATTACTGGCTATAAATCCTTTTGCTGCAAAGAACCCTGAGTATGATTTTTTTTTTTTTCTTCTTTCGTTATCATGATTTTAAATTTAGCCACTCTACCTTTGGTTTAATAATTAAAATTATTTCGTGACAAATCCATTTTGCCGCTTATATGATGATATCTAGTGAAAGCTGACTGTAAATAGTTGACGGTAAACATTGTTTAAAGCTTGGACATATAGTAATAATATTGTAATGAAATATACAGTTGCATGTTGTTGCTGATACAAGCAGCACCGCGCAAAATTAAATTAGAGCTTTGTCTAGTTCATAAAACAGGAAATGAAAATCGTATATAACGCGGCTTTTTTCGAGCTTAAATCACTCTTAAATCAACTATCAATAGTCATGAATTTAACAATTAAAGAGTCTACAACAAAGTAGTGTCAAGAAATCATGAAACAGTGTTCAAGCAGGATTCAAAAGGTATATTATAATCGTAGAGTCCACATCGTAACTATCAAATTGTTATAATCTATAATGGAGTTGATGATGAGAGAAATTAGATTTGATTAATTAAACGAGATATGAAGACACTGTTATAATATAGCTTACACAAACTGCACTGGACTTGTAATGATTTTTATAGAATAAAAGGAGGGAGTGTGACATAAAAGGTAGAGAAATGACACGATGCGATGTATGTGGTTGAATCTGATAGCTATATGTCCAGATCTCTCACTGGCTTATATACAGGTTCTCCCCACTCTAGCCTGCTTAAGTCAGAGAGTACTAAAGAGGGCCTGCTTTCTCTCTCTTAATTCTCTCGTCTGTTTGCTCTCTCTTGCTATTACAAACCGATTATTTCCCAGAAGTAATCAACTATTTACACTCAGCTTTCTGATTTGAAGAGTCCTTTTTCAGGCTTGAGAATGATCTACAAGTTAGCCTAGCCTAGCTGATCGACTATTAGAACAAGCAAGACAATACTAATTAGCTACACGCTTCCAGCATAGGCCACCCTAAACCTCTCCTATTTTCTTTCTCTTTGCGAAATATCGTAAAATATAATATTCAGAATACAGCGTCAATAGAAGACCAATTATGGTGTCATTGTAAACCGCCAAACTATTACAACATTAATAATTTTTTTTATAACATATTTGTTGATGTCTAGATGGAAAAATATACGTGCCATTCAATTACCATCACAGACATTGAGCAAAATTAAGAGAATGGTACCGGAAATTGTTAACTGTTGTAATAAAATGATAGCTTACATTAAAGAAAATCAATGTAAAGCACATGAGGTAAATAATAAAACTAATAAACATAATATTATAAAATAACTTATTTTTTTTAATTTTTATTTTCATTAAAAGTAATAATTAAATAAAAACTTTTTGTTTTATAGGCAAAAACTATGTCAGCATGTTATACAGGTGATACGGTGGCTACTTGCGCTTTTGGATTGAAATCTAATTCATTTTCAAATAGTGAACCAGGTTTTGCCGCCATCACCAAAGGTGAAGTATTCGGCTCAAATTATTGGGACAATTTTTCAATACTTTGTGCGATTTCAGCACCTACAATTGGCAAATTGTTTAAATTAAGGTAAAATGAAAGAAAACATATATTTATATGGTGATTTGTATCCGCATTGCTGAAATGAATCAGAGCTTTTTTTTTCCGACCGATTTCGAAGGTTCACTCATCTTTAAGAAAACAGGGTTACACTCCAAAGTCATGCCAAGGGTAAAATCAGTTTATACATTTGTTATGGAATCAATCTTCTGTTAATGAAATTCGCCAAACAAGTGCTGGATTCATGTTGCTGAAACCAACCGTATCAATGACATCATATCCCCTTTAACTGCGCATTATTCCCACCCACTGTTCTGTATGAACTTATGGGCTACAACTTTGAGAGCCAAGTTTTCCGTTTTCCCCCTAGAAGTTGTCTCTAGCTCTACACCAAAAGCTAGGAGGAATCGAATAAAAAGCCCGACATGTAAGGTTTAAAAAAAAAAAGTTCCAAAATCAACCTTGAAGGATTAACACTTGAAGAGCTAAACCCACAATTGAATGAGTCTAAATAGCGACCAAAAAGAAAACGGCATTCAAGAGCTTATTGTTATTGAAGATATATGACACCATCCTCAAAGAATTATTCAAAAAATTGCTTGTAACAAGCAATTAAATATTTCAACTTGCTCTTTGTCAAATGTCCTTTTGCAGGCCAGAGAGTCTTCACCAAGCTAGGCCACACTGTCGATAGTTAGGGAAAGCAAGAATACCAATCAACGCTTTTCAAACGAATCAGATCCTACAACGCTACCAATTCTACAGCATCACTCTTAGCTCGGTCACTCCAACTTCAATATATCTTTTCTCCTCACAAAGTTCGTAAATATAATTTCTTATCTAGTGCAAGCAATGAGTTCTGGGTTCTATTTCAAAAAATATTCACATTTACTTTAATTACATACTCTCACCGTTTTTTTTTTTTTTGCATTAGCTTTCGCTATTCAGCCAGCATAACACATTGTGTAAGTTTTTAAAATATGCAGAATATGAAATTAATTAGGGTTAAATAAGCAAAGAAGTACTAACAATAGAAATAAAAAGAAAAAAAAACAAATTTTTAACAAATAATCAACTCGATGAAAAGCTACGGACCTTATACAAATATATATATATATATTTTTTTAAGTCTGATTATAGATGGCTAAAAATTCGATTAAAAGCCTATATACATATATACTTTCGGAGAAGATAATGCTCTCATAGTTAAATGGTGCTGTCAAATAATTATATAGTTCTTTGAATAAATGTTCTCTTTGCACGTTGTATTTCCGGCAAACCATCACAACATGTTCAAAGTCTTCAGTTATGTGACAATCCGTGCATAACGGATTAGTTCTTTGGCCTAACTTGAATAAATATGCTCTACAAACCGCATGTCCTGACGGAAGCCTACAGATTGTTGCGGCGAAACGCTTTTTCAGTGCAAGCCCTCTTCTAAACCAAAGCACTTTTTTAATCCTACCTACTGCGACCTTATAAAACCTCCCCATGGTGGATTCCAGGTACTGTGCTTGCCTTACTCTCACAGTTACACAAATACACAACCAGTTTACACAATAAATGTAAATTGATTTTTCCCAGTGTGAGTCTTATAATATCACACTGTTTATAAAGACATACAGAAGATAAACAACCGTCCGAAACCGGTCGATGACTATAAATTGTAGCAGCTTATTACGGAAAAATATCCGATATATTAATTTATAAACCTATGTTCAATATTAAGAAACTTGCAGACTCATCTTGAAATTTATATTGTATTCTTTTATTTTTTTAGAGTTATACATAAAGAAGTTGAAGATTATTTTATTAAAGTTATAAATTCTGCGTCTGATTATCGCATTATAAATTGTATTAGAAAAAATGATTTTTTACAGCAATTAATTGATACTAATGAGAAATCAAAAATTGGAAAACCAGGTAGAAAATGGAAATTATGATTTTCTAAATATAAATTTTGGAAAATATTTTTGTAAAATTTAAAGCAGTTTTATTTCCAAAAAAAAAACTTGAATTTGTTTAATATATTTTATTACTTTTTTCTTTCAGTGTACAATCAAATAGAAATGGCTGGTCATTGTATGACATTCTATTTGGATGGTTATGAAACTTCATCGATATTATTAAGTTTCGCTCTTTATGAATTAGCATGTCATCCGCAAATACAAAATGAAGTTCGACAAGAGATAATATCATTATCAAAAGATATTAATGATTTTGATACTGATGCAATTAATTCCCTTACCAAATTGGATAATTTTATTTCAGGTAATAAAAGAATTTTATTGTTTAATTGTGGAAATTCTGGTGTGCAGCAGATTCATCTACGTCTTTCTACAATTATTAAATTCAGGGGCGGTCCGTGAAGTTTGCTAGTGGGGGGGCCCCTGTTGCATGAGTAAAACGGAAATGTCTAAAAACACAATTTAATTAAAAATAAATTCACATGGATATTTTCTGTTATACAAAAAAAAAAAAACATGATTTCTCAAATAAATAACATGTATAAAAAAAAAAAAATTAAATTATTTGAATATAAATAATCCATTCTTCGAGTTTTAGGTTAACAAACTTTTGAATAACTTTTTCATTAAAATTATACAGGGTGTAACAGCAACCTCTGGCAATACTTCGGGATATGGTTTGCCACTTTATTTGGAACAAAAAATTTCTAATAAATCATGGTCCGATTCGTTCGCCTTCAAAAGTTATTCTTCATTTTGGAAAATTTTCAATTTTCCTACTTTTTCTCATAAAATTGAGTATATCTCAAAAAGTTTTTAACATAAATCATATTCAATTACATCTTTGGAAAGAGCATTAAATTTCCTATAAGAAACGGAAGTTTTATTTTAATTGAATTAGTTATAAGGTTTTTCAGAGACATTAAACTCAACTCTACAGCGCTTCGACTGTTAAAAACCACTTTTCAATAGTATTTTCTTATAAATTTCTCTAAGGCTAGCGTACGGTCCGGTTACAGACAAAATATCTCCATTTCACCAGCTTTCCAACGATAATAATATCGTGGGGTTTCTTTCTTGTTTTCTTAAAGAAAATGCGAAATAAATGTAAAAAAAACACAAAATGAAAATTGAGAGCTGTTACAAAAATATCACAAGATTAATTAATAATCCTGTAATGAACTTTGGAATTGTTATCTCACGATAGAAATTCGTCTAATTCTAATAAACTGAAACATTTAGTCGTGATTTAGCTGGTCATACATTCAAAATGCCAGATTTCTTTGTTATAGAATAGCGAGATATGGTTTTTATTTGTGGGTTTTGTAACGACAGCGCGGAAGCTGCCGCTGAGTATACTAGCGGTTGACCTAGGGGAAACCGGTTCTGTGAGAATAAACTACCGATTAATTAATAATTAATTCAATTAAAATAAAACTTCCGTTTCTTATAGGAAATTTAATGCTCTTTCCAAAGGTGTAATTGAATATGATTTATGTTAAAAACTTTTTGAGATATAATCAGTTTTATGAGAAAAAGTAGGAAAATTGAAAATTTTTCAAAATGAAAAATAACTTTTGAAGGCGAACGAATCGGACCATGGTTTATTAGAAATTTTTTATTCCAAATAAAGTGAAAAACCATATGCCGAAGTATTGCCAGAGGTTGCTGTTAGACCCTGTATATTTGAGAAATCATATAGTAACTACTATTTGCTGAATTATAATGTTAGGAATGGAATGAATTTTGTTTTTTATTTCAATTTTTTCGAGTAATGTCGATTGAGAAAATTTAATTTGTCTTTAATTATTCAACACCCATCTTGATAAACAAAATAATTTATTTTATTATATATTTTTATTCTTTAAAAAATTATATTATTGAATAAAAAAACAAAAAAGATAATTTCTTACCGTTAAACGTTTAACGAATACAATACAAATTATTTTTTTTGTAATAAAGCCTATAAAATCCACACAATTACAATCAATGCTGCCCGGCGAGCTGCTTAAAATGACACTACTTGGGTCAGGCAGACGAAGCTTGTCGGAAATAACCGAATTTTTTAACACCGCGAAATTGGGCCAGCCTCAACATCAAGCAACGCTTGATGAAATAATTCTTTTTTTAAAAAACTGATTGATTAATGGTTTTTTTAAAATAATAATTATGCAAAGATTGTTATGTTATTATAATTTTTTATCATAAATTTAAAAATTAATTTTTGTAGTTATTTTCTCGGGGTGCTGTAGTGTTGCAGTGCTTATGCATCAGCCGCCACCGACTACATCGTTATTGTTAAAATTTCTTTGAAACTTGCAAAGTTTATTAAGTTTTAATTGGGCTTGCCATTAGTAAAGTGGTGAGGATTATACTTGTTTACCTAAATTTGATTTGTAAGGCAGCGCCTTGTTTTTCAATCAACAAAGCTAATAGCAGCAATTTAAATATAAACCTAAGTCATGGTTCCCGCCAGAACTTCCCTAAAATAATTTAAAAAAATAATATTTAAAGAGCACTTTGAATTCTGTTTGAACTAATTTATATTTTGAATCCAAAAAGTTGACATTATTTTTGAATGTAAAGCACTAAGCCTTTCACACTAGTTGATTTCTAAATAAGAAGCTGATTTGGCGTCAATGCAATGAAGTCATCTAACTATCAAACCTAATTTATCATATTACAATTCGATTTTCATATTGAATATATACCAAGGCAACAGCATTTTGGATAAAAAAAAAATCTGTGTGAAACACTCACACAACTTTCTCTTACTCCAGTACTCAAAATTATAATTGACAAATTTTATAGTTAGTGTACCAAATTTAATGCAATTCGTCGAAAAGTGAAAACACTGTCCAGTAAAACTGTCCGGTTTACTAATTTCCTTGAAACTCGGAATTTGGGTCATATATTAATTTCTAGTTATTTCAATTTGGATGACAGAATTGTATAATCAACTGTGATAGCATTTTAAAGAAAAACATAACCCCCCTCCCCCAAAAGTCCCCTTAAATGAATTTATCAGGGGAAAAGTTTCAAATAAAAGTTGTAGCTCTTTATATGTATAGTTAACAACCTGGTTTAAAGAAAATCGTTGGAGCCATTTTCGAGAAAATACCAGAAAACTGAAAATTATATTTCAGTAAAAACGCACTTCCGGTTATCTATTTTTTTTCAAACTCGGAATTTCAACAACATATTTAATTCTAATTAACATTATTTAGATGACAGAATTGTCTAATATACTGAAACAGCAGTTAAGATGAAAACCTAACCCCACCCCTCCCCCAGAAGTGCCCTTAAATGAATTTTCCTGGAGAAATGTTTCAAATAAAAGTTGTAGCTCTTTGTATGTGTAGTTGATATACCAAGTTTAAAGAAAATCTTCGGAGCCATTTTTGAGAAAATTGCAAAAACGTAAAAAAAACAACTAGTAAAGTGGTACTTCCGGTTGAGGAATATTGACACATAACGCACCGTCAGATCCCATGGTGATACCTAAACGTAATATCAAGTTTGAACTTTCTACGATTTTTCGTTTTTGAGCTATGCTGTTCACATACATACACACACACACACACACACACACACACACACACACACACACAGACCATTTGCTAAAACCCACTTTTTTGGACTCAGGGGACCTCAAAACGGATATTTCCGGTGAAAACTCGATATCGAAAATTTGACACGATTACAATACTTCCTCTTACTAGGAGTAAGAGAAAGTAATAATGATAAATCAAGAAACATAAACGAAAAGGATGAAGAAATGCAGAATACTTATTTATTGACAAGGCAAAATAATTATAATAAAATATAATATTTTGAATAGAATTTCAATAAAGTATAATTCTCCGAGGTTGTGATGAACACTATCCGCTATACTGACAAACCTTTCGATGATGACTCGTATCTAATTCTTCGTTTTTTATTACAATTTTAAACAAATTCGTCTACTTTTCCTTGTTACTTTATTTTATTTGTTTAATTTAGAAAAACTTCTTTCTGTAGAAGCAATTGTAACCGGCAGATTCAAATAATTTCTTAATGTGGTTACCACATTTGGAAATGTATCAATTAAATTATTATTATAACTAAAATTCAATAAATCCTGACGTAATTTTAATCTAAAAAGCATTGTAAGGATTCTAATACCTGTGATAAAGACTGATTATCGATATCATATATTAATTTTACATGCAAATCTTTGTAGTGTTTTAGGATTTCACCTTCATCCCATTACGACAATTTACTTATTTGCGATATAAATTTAAATATTATTTAGTTGAAATCCGTTCGCTAATCGTTCGTTGTAAAATTTTTAGCCATCGAGGGAGATCGCGTACCGTCAATGATGGCTACTATTTAAAAATATAAGCGAATGAAACTTAGAGAATGTTTCAAATTTTATTTTGGTTTTTGTTTCATAACGAGCGGACAGTCATTCTATCATTGTATACCACTGTATACAATCAACCTGTGTGATGTATGATAGAAACATTCACGTCCTTACCAACAAACAAACCAACAAGTGTAACAAACAGAAACATTGCGTTCAAGTGCTCTACATGAAATTGGTGAATTTGTTCTGACGATGGATGAAAATCCAAAACCGGTCAGGAATAAAAGGAGCATGCATGGATAAAAACCAGATAGAAACATTCAACTTGATGAAACAAGTTAACTCTCTATCGAATTGATAACCTTACTCTGATGATGAATGCTACATAGATGTTACCCAACATAGCGGACTCAACAACATATTCAACAGTTCTGAATAATCCTTTGAAATAGCTTGTTGTTTTTTGTATTTTTTGGTTGCATTTTGTACTGTAGTTTAATTGGGTTGAGAATAATTGAACCAGATTTACAGCCAGCTCTTTCCTTTATTATTCTATTTGCGATTTACATTCGTCAAATGTCGTTTTTGCTTGATTGGGTTGAGAATAATTGAACCAGATTTACAGCCAGCTTATTCTTTTATTATTCTATTTGCGATTTACATTCGTCAAATGTCGTTTTTGCTTGATTGGGTTGAGAATAATTGAACCAGATTTACAGCCAGCTTTTTCTTTTATTATTCTATTTGCGATTTGCATTCGTCAAATGTCGTTTTTGCTTTTAATTGGGTTGAGAATAATTGAACCAGATTTACAGCCAGCTTATTCTTTTATTATTCTATTTGCGATTTACATTCGTCAAATGTCGTTTTTGCTTGATTGGGTTGAGAATAATTGAACCAGATTTACAGCCAGCTTTTTCTTTATTATTCTATTTGCGATTTACATTCGTCAAATGTCGTTTTTGCTTTTAATTGGGTTGAGAATAATTGAACCAGATTTACAGCCAGCTTTTTCTTTTATTATTCTATTTGACGAATGTAAATCGCAAATAGAATAATAAAAGAAAAAGCTGGCTGTAAATCTAGTTCTGAATAATATTAAGATCAGTATAATGGATGATTGGATTTGCAATACTGAAAAATTAATGAGTTTTTCACCAAGAGAGAAAAACTTCATTTTGTGGACAACTAGTGATTTCTGTTGTGAAAGAAAGGAAAAAAATAGATGCCCAGCCTAAACGAATTTTGTGGAACGTTTGCACGTTAATCTATTCCGACATTAGGAAAATAATAAAGTTAATTTTCTTTGCGAAAAAGTTTACTTATATTTTACATTAGATAGATAGATTCTAACGGGGGAATTGGCTCTTCAGCCTACGCCACCGCGACACCCCAAGGATCTATTGTGGCACCCCCCGAGTTGGAGACCCTCCCGCTATCCTGTCCTTAACCGACTATGGAATTGGGGGGGGGCTCCCAGGTGGTCAGTCAGAGCACCCTCTCGAGTCCTGCTTGCCTTAAAAGACTTAATAGGTCCGAGAGAGGGCCCTGGATGAGGCTTCTTGGCACCAGCTTCTCTTTACCAAAGAGGCGGTACCTTAGCCAGACCAGCCCCTCGCACTGACATACCACATGCAGTGCCGTCTCCTCTTCCTCCTGACAAAACCTACATAGGCTATCCGTTGCCAGGGCCATGCGGTGCATGTGCTTATGTGATATTTTTTCTGTAACCGGACCGTACGCTAGCCTTAAAGAATTTATAAGAAAATACTATTGAAAAGTGGTTTTTAACAGTCGAAGCGCTGTAGAGTTGAGTTTAATGTCCCTGAAAAACCTTATAATTAATTCAATTAAAATAATACTTCTGTTTCTTATAGGAAATTTAATGCTCTTTCCAAAAATGTAATTGAATATGATTTATGTTAAAAACTTTTTGAGATATAATCAATTTTATGAGAAAAAGTAGAAAATTGAAAATTTTCCAAAATGAAGAATAACTTTTAAAGGCGAACGAATCGGACCATGGTTTATTAGAAATTTTTTGTTCCAAATGAAGTGACAAACCATATGCCGAAATATTGCCAGAGGTTGCTGTTACACCCTGTATAATAGTCAGTCAACAACACATGACAAAGAATGCCAATACAATATTATTGGGGCCTAATATTCTATTAAGAAAATGGTATCTCTGTCTTCACATTAAAGGTAATAATGTTAAAAATCGAGTCTTTTAGTTTTTCCTTTTACAACAGTAAATTGCTTTAATGTTTTCATGGTTAATAAAAGAATTAGATAAACAAAAATAAATAGAGTATAGTTACATTCTTATCTTTATTCGTACATAATAAGCCAGCGGTGGGGTATAAGGAAGTATTTAGAGTTACCAAATTCACATTCATATATAAACAATGCGCATATATATGCTAATTCTCTTGAGGTCTTGGTTTAAGACCTCCATTTAGGGTTACTTCTTTTTTCCTCAATTGAAGAAATTACTATTGTAAGCAATTAAAACGAACAATGGTTTTAGCAGCAATATTTGCGATATTATTGCTTATTGCAGCACTTTGGTTCTATTACTGGATTACTAAAGACTACATGTACTGGAAGAAGCAAGGAATTCCCTTTATAAAACCAGAATTTCCATTTGGTAATATTTCTGATATGGTAATGATGAGAAAAACTGCTGGAGAAGTGTATCGTGATATATACAGGTAATTTTATTACTAGTTCTTTATAATATTTATTGTAAAAATAAATTTAAGTAGGTTTTTGGAAATTTAACTATATAAATTTGTAACCAGTAGATGATAAATAAATCTTTAAATGACATATTATATAATAACTCCAGAAATAAATTTGTTCGGTTCGCGGCGCCTTTGAGGCTTAAATTTCATTCTGTCTCTTTATATGTCTATTTTTTATTACCCTGTTTATTGGTCTTTTCACTTTAATCCCCGGTTATTTTCCAAACTATTATTTTCTGTTTCTTCTTTCATCTTCCGCCGCGTTCTCACGCTTCCCCGCATTTTTCCCTCTCTTTCTATCTTGGTGGTGGGATTGCCGGCACTTTCATCTTCGGACTTTGCGCGTTATTTCCGTTTCCCACACCATTCAACCTTCTTTATTTCTCTAAAATTTATTCACTTGCCTTCTTCTGCTGGTTGCGATAACTTGTTTTCTTCTCTTCTGTGCGTTCACGTCTGTACCGACTTCTCGTAGTGCTTGTTGCCCTCGCCTTATACGCGCCTATTCACCCGGATAGTTCATTCTTTTATTCGTCAGTGAATAATAAGAAGCACTTCTCGCGCCATCTCCTTCAAGAGGATACACCGTTCGCACCTTGGCGGAAACACAATCGTCTGCCAGTTCAACAGCAGCGTCACCCGCTTCCACGGAGCACTCCAACCCCCTTCCTTTCACCTGATATCCTTTCTTCCGCCAGACACACACATACGCCACCTCTTCCTTTCTCAGTCCGCCTTTCGTCTCATCAACCCTTCTCTTCTACTCATCACTCACCGTCACCAAAGGGTAAGTCTCGTTTTCATTGTTTAACATTATTATCAATTTTTGCCACTACTCGCCATTTCGCCTTGGATGTCTGCCGCGCAGACAAAATTATTTGTTTGAAATGAGTAATGTTATCAGGTGTAGCCAATAGATGGCACGACCTGCCCTAAGGGCAAGCCGTAGGATCAGCTGGCAGTGTTGCACTAGTGAGTGATAGGAGGGTAGACTGACCGTTTGATCTGTGTTGTCGTTACGTTTATTTGTCGTTCTATTAAGAGAATTTTAAGTTCGAAGTGCAAATATGTATAAAGTGTTACTACTATAAAGAACATTTATCTACTTATCTTTACTTTTCTGTCATCTATCTCTTAAAAGACTTACGTTCTAATTTGCATGTATAAATTTATTATTCTTATTATTATTATCAACTTAATATTTGCTTATTAGTATTAACCTGCTACCCAACATTCATTTTCTGTGCCTTTTTCTTATTTCCTTGCCTATTTCTTTTATAATTTGTGTTATTCAATAAAAGCAAAATATATTTCTATTTGGAGTAATTATTTAGCCCAGGGAAATTTTGGGTTACAAATTACAATTATTTTACTTTTAATATATTGGAACAAGACCCTTTCCCTTTAAAGTTACAGACTATTACTTCCCAGCAGAAAGAAAGTTTTACATTAAAAGGGTGCAGGCTAATTAGAGCTACATGCAATCAAATTCATCGTGTACGCAGATTTGATTGGTAGATACCTTGGATTTTAATTTTATGTGGAGAATTTCTGAACTTCAACCATAAACTAGACAACCTTCATGGTCAAGAAGGAATACTGCCTCTGTAATTTCTGTGTAAAGAAAGTGATACCTTTCATTTTGTAGTGTTGTTTGTTCTAAAATCGGCTTCATGCTGTCCTTCAATGTTTGAGGAAAAATATTTGATTTCTACATTCTTTTGAATGGAATGAAATGGTTTCACCCTAATGAATTGACTACGGCTTGGATATATAAAAAATTAATTACTAATGAATTCAGCTGTTAATGAATCTCTATTATAAAATTTTATATCCATTTCGGGATTTATTTCCTTTTCTATAATATTTTATTTTTATTTTTTAATTTATTTTTTGAATTAGCATTAGGACAAAATATTATATTTCTTATTTTATAAGTGGCCATTATATTTTACTTTTATTTTGTATGAATTAAATTAGTCCAAACGTTAATTTGTTTGACGGAACTGTTAATTACTTTTTAATTTATTATTTTAATTTTTTTCTTTCCTTCATTTTGTTTTTACTTATATTTTATTTTAGCTTTTATTATATTATTTTTATATCTTTTTTTTTTCGCAAAACAGTGAAACATTTTCTACTCTTCTAGTATTGTTAGGAATTATCGATAATAATCTATATAATGATCGATAATAATACCGGCTGACGGTTGTCCTTGACCAATTTTTAAATGTACTCTAGGGTCTATTTTGTACTGTAATTTCTTACTTTCTTTAACTCCTAGTAAGTTTCAAATTTCAAAAATTGTAATCGTGTCAAATTTTCGATATCGAGATATCACCGGAAATATCCGTTTTGAAGTCCCCTGAGTCGAAAAAAGTGTTTTTAGCACATGGTCTGTGTGTGTGTGTGTATGTGAACAGCAGAGCTCAAAAACGAAAAACCGTAGAAAGTTCAAACTTGATATTCCGTTTAGGTATCACTATGGGATCTGACAGTACGTTATCTGTCAAAATTTCTCAACCGGAAGTACCACTTTACCAGATGGTTTTTTTATTACTTCTTTGCATTTTTCTCAAAAATGGCTCCGACAATTTTCTTTAAACTTTGTACATTAACTAAACATACAAAGAGCTACAACTGTTATTTGAAATATTTCTCTGGGAAAATTCATTTAAGAGCAGTTATGGGGAAGCGGTGGGGTTAGATTTTCATCTAAGGTGCTATTTCAGTTTATCAGAAAATTCTATTATCTAAATAATGTTAATTAGAACTGAATATGTTGTTGAAATTCCGAGTTTCAAAAAAAAAAAACGGAAAACCGGAAGTGCGTTTACTTTACTACTTTATTGAATGATTTTTTCACTTTAACCCAATTTTTTCTCAAAAATGTTTTCGATGATTTTTCTTGAAACTTCTTGAAACTAAACATACAAAGATCTACAACTTTTATTTATAACATTTCTCTGGGAAAATTCATTTAAGGGCACTTTTGTGGGAGGGGTGGGGTTATGTTTTTCTCTAAAGTGCTATCATAGTTGATTATACAATTCTATCATCCAAACAAAATTAATTAGAATAAATAGATGGCCAAAATTCCGAGTTTCAAGAAAATTAGTAAACCGGAAGTGCGTTTTTACTGAACAGTTTTCGGACGAATTTCATTAAATTTGGTGCACAAACTATAAAATTTGTCAATTATAATTTTGAGAACTGGAGTAAGAGAAAGTTGTGTGAGTATTTCACACCAGATTTTTTTTTTTAAATATGCTCTCGAGTCTATTTTGTACTGTAATTTTTTTTATAATCAATTATTATATATAAATATTAATTTTTGTCATTTTTATACAGAAAATTTACTGGACTACCAGCTGCAGGATTTTTCAAGTTAAGGGAACCAGTATTAATACTACGTGATCCAGAATTAATTAGAACAGTATTGGTAAAAGAATTTAATAAATACCCTGATAATGATTTTGAAATTAGCAGCGAAGTAGATCCATTACTGGCTATAAATCCTTTTGCTGCAAAGAACCCTGAGTATGATTTTTTTTTTTTTCTTCTTTCGTTATCATGATTTTAAATTTAGCCACTCTACCTTTGGTTTAATAATTAAAATTATTTCGTGACAAATCCATTTTGCCGCTTATATGATGATATCTAGTGAAAGCTGACTGTAAATAGTTGACGGTAAACATTGTTTAAAGCTTGGACATATAGTAATAATATTGTAATGAAATACACAGTTGCATGTTGTTGCTGATACAAGCAGCTGCTCGCTAAATTAAATTAGAGCTTTGTCTAGTTCATAAAACAGGAAATGAAAATCGTATATAACGCGGCTTTTTTCGAGCTTAAATCACTCTTAAATCAACTATCAATAGTCATGAATTTAACAATTAAAGAGTCTACAACAAAGTAGTGTCAAGAAATCATGAAACAGTGTTCAAGCAGGATTCAAAAGGTATATTATAATCGTAGAGTCCACATCGTAACTATCAAATTGTTATAATCTATAATGGAGTTGATGATGAGAGAAATTAGATTTGATTAATTAAACGAGATATGAAGACACTGTTATAATATAGCTTACACAAACTGCACTGGACTTGTAATGATTTTTATAGAATAAAAGGAGGGAGTGTGACATAAAAGGTAGAGAAATGACACGATGCGATGTATGTGGTTGAATCTGATAGCTATATGTCCAGATCTCTCACTGGCTTATATACAGGTTCTCCCCACTCTAGCCTGCTTAAGTCAGAGAGTACTAAAGAGGGCCTGCTTTCTCTCTCTTAATTCTCTCGTCTGTTTGCTCTCTCTTGCTATTACAAACCGATTATTTCCCAGAAGTAATCAACTATTTACACTCAGCTTTCTGATTTGAAGAGTCCTTTTTCAGGCTTGAGAATGATCTGCAAGTTAGCCTAGCCTAGCTGATCGACTATTAGAACAAGCAAGACAATACTAATTAGCTACACGCTTCCAGCATAGGCCACCCTAAACCTCTCCTATTTTCTTTCTCTTTGCGAAATATCGTAAAATATAATATTCAGAATACAGCGTCAATAGAAGACCAATTATGGTGTCATTGTAAACCGCCAAACTATTACAACATTAATAATTTTTTTTATAACATATTTGTTGATGTCTAGATGGAAAAATATACGTGCCATTCAATTACCATCACAGACATTGAGCAAAATTAAGAGAATGGTACCGGAAATTGTTAACTGTTGTAATAAAATGATAGCTTACATTAAAGAAAATCAATGTAAAGCACATGAGGTAAATAATAAAACTAATAAACATAATATTACAAAATAACTTATTTTTTTTAATTTTTATTTTCATTAAAAGTAATAATTAAATAAAAACTTTTTGTTTTATAGGCAAAAACTATGTCAGCATGTTATACAGGTGATACGGTGGCTACTTGCGCTTTTGGATTGAAATCTAATTCATTTTCAAATAGTGAACCAGGTTTTGCCGCCATCACCAAAGGTGAAGTATTCGGCTCAAATTATTGGGACAATTTTTCAATACTTTGTGCGATTTCAGCACCTACAATTGGCAAATTGTTTAAATTAAGGTAAAATGAAAGAAAACATATATTTAATCCGTTTTTTTTTTTTTGCATTAGCTTTCGCTATTCAGCCAGCATAACACATTGTGTAAGTTTTTAAAATATGCAGAATATGAAATTAATTAGGGTTAAATAAGCAAAGAAGTACTAACAATAGAAATAAAAAGAAAAAAAAACAAATTATTAACAAATAATCAACTCGATGAAAAGCTACGGACCTTATACTACAATATATATATATATATTTTTTTAAGTCTGATTATAGATGGCTAAAAATTCGATTAAAAGCCTATATACATATATACTTTCGGAGAAGATAATGCTCTCATAGTTAAATGGTGCTGTCAAATAATTATATAGTTCTTTGAATAAATGTTCTCTTTGCACGTGGTATTTCCGGCAAACCATCGCAACATGTTCAAAGTCTTCAGTTATGTGACAATCCGTGCATAACGGATTAGTTCTTTGGCCTAACTTGAATAAATATGCTCTACAAACCGCGTGTCCTGACCGAAGCCTACAGATTGTTGCGGCGAAACGCTTTTTCAGTGCAAGCCCTCTTCTAAACCAAGGCACTTTTTTAATCCTACCTACTGCGACCTTATAAAACCTCCCCATGGTGGATTCCAGGTATTCTCACAGTTACACAAATACACAATAAATGTAAGTTGATTTTTCTCATTGTGAGTCTTATAATATCACACTGTTTATAAAGACATACAGAAGATAAACAACCGTCCGAAACCGGTCGATGAGTATAATTTGTAGCAGCTTATTACGGAAAAATATCCGATATATTAATTTATAAACCTAAGTTCAAGATTAAGAAACTTGCAGGACTCATCTTGAAATTTATATTGTATTCTTTTATTTTTTCAGAGTTATACATAAAGAAGTTGAAGATTATTTTATTAAAGTTATAAATTCTGCGTCTGATTATCGCATTAAAAATTGTATTAGAAAAAATGATTTTTTACAGCAATTAATTGATACTAATGAGAAATCAAAAATTGGAAAACCAGGTAGAAAATGGAAATTATGATTTTCTAAATATAAATTTTGGAAAATATTTTTGTAAAATTTAAAGCAGTTTTATTTCCAAAAAAAAAACTTGAATTTGTTTAATAAATTTTATGACTTTTTTCTTTCAGTGTACAATCAAATAGAAATGGCTGGTCATTGTATGACATTCTACTTGGATGGTTATGAAACTTCATCGATATTATTAAGTTTCGCTCTTTATGAATTAGCATGTCATCCGCAAATACAAAATGAAGTTCGACAAGAGATAATATCATTATCAAAAGATATTAATGATTTTGATACTGATGCAATTAATTCCCTTACCAAATTGGATAATTTTATTTCAGGTAATAAAAGAATTTTATTGTTTAATTGTGGAAATTCTGGTGTGCAGCAGATTCATCTACGTCTTTCTGCAATTACTAAATTCAGGGGCAGTCCGTGCTATGGCATTGTCGCTAGGTTTGTCACATCAGACGGTGCACAGGTATCTTCGACGGGATGGTAGATATCTGTATCACGTGCAGCAAGTACAGTATTTGCTAGAACGAACAGCCCAGCTGCTACAACAAACAGCCGAGTCTCGTCGTTTCCCCCAAAACATTTTGTGGACCGATGAGGCGACGTTTACTCGAAATGGTTCTTTAAACACCCGCAACATGCACTATTGGAGTGACGAGAATCCCCGTGCTACGAGAACGTCGTCAGAACGATCAGTTTCCTCGGTAGTTTATTCTCATAGAACCGGTTTCCCCTAATCTTTAATACGCTGCTTATATGGTTTCCTGTTAGGCCATCGGCTAGCATACTCAGCTGCAGCTTCCGCGCTGCCGTTACAAAACCCACAAATAAAAACCATATCTCGCTATTCTATGACAAAGAACTCTGGCATTTTGAATGTATGACCAGCTAAATCACGACTAAATGTTTCTGTTTATTAGAATTAGACGGATTTCTATCGTGAGATTACAATTCCAAAGTTCATTACAGGGTTATTAATTAATCTTGGGATATTTTTGTAACAGCTCTCAATTTTCATTTTGTGTTTTTTTTACATTTATTTCGCATTTTCTTTAAGAAAACAATAAAGAAACCCCATGATATTATTATCGCTGGAAAGCTGGTGAAATGTAGATATTTTTTCTGTAACCGGACCGTACGCTAGCCTTAAAGAAATTTATAAGAAACTACTATTAAAAAGTGGTTTTTAACAGTCGAAGCGCTGTAGAGTTGAGTTTAATGTCTCTGAAAAACCTTATAATTAATTCAATTAAAATAAAACTTCTGTTTCTTATAGGAAATTTAATGCTCTTTCCAAAGATGTAATTGAATATGATTTAAGTTAAAAATTTTTTGAGATATAATCAATTTTATGAGAAAAAGTAGGAAAATTGAAAATTTTCCAAAATGAAGAATAACTTTTGAAGGCGAACGAATCGGACCATGGTTTATTAGAAATTTTTTATTCCAAATAAAGTGAAAAACCATATGCCGAAGTATTGCCAGAGGTTGCTGTTAGACCCTGTATATTTGAGAAATCATATAGTAACTACTATTTGCTGAATTATAATGTTAGGAATGGAATGAATTTTGTTTTTTATGTCAATTTTTTCGAGTAATGTCGATTGAGAAAATTTAATTTGTTTTTAATTATTCAACACCCATCTTGATAAACAAAATAATATTTATTTTATTATATATTTTTATTCTTTAAAAAATCATATTATTGAATAAAAAAACAAAAAAGATAATTTCTTACGGTTAAACGTTTAACGAATACAATACAAATTATTTTTTTTGTAATACAGCCTATAAAATCGCACACAATTACAATCAATGCTGCCCGGCGAGCTGCTTAGATTGGGTTGAGAATAATTGAACCAGATTTACAGCCAGCTTTTTCTTTATTATTCTATTTGCGATTTACATTCGTCAAATGTCGTTTTTGCTTTTAATTGGGTTGAGAATAATTGAACCAGATTTACAGCCAGCTTTTTCTTTTATTATTCTATTTGACGAATGTAAATCGCAAATAGAATAATAAAAGAAAAAGCTGGCTGTAAATCTAGTTCTGAATAATATTAAGATCAGTATAATGGATGATTGGATTTGCAATACTGAAAAATTAATGAGTTTTTCTCCAAGAGAGAAAAACTTCATTTTGTGGACAACTAGTGATTTCTGTTGTGAAAGAAAGGAAAAAAATAGATGCCCAGCCTAAACGAATTTTGTGGAACGTTTGCACGTTAATCTATTCCGACATTAGGAAAATAATAAAGTTAATTTTCTTTGCGAAAAAGTTTACTTATATTTTACATTAGATAGATAGATAGATTCTAACGGGGGAATTGGCTCTTCAGCCTACGCCACCGCGACTCCCCAGGGATCTATTGTGGCACCCCCCGAGTTGGAGACCCTCCCCCTATCCTGTCCTTAACCGGACTGTGGAATTGGGGGGGGGCTCCCAGGTGGTCAGTCAGAGCACCTGCCATCAGAGCACCCTCTCGAGTCCTGCTTGCCTTAAAAGACTTAATAGGTCCGAGAGAGGGCCCTGGCTGAGGCTTGTTGGCACCAGCTTCTCTTTACCAAAGAGGCGGTACCTTAGCCAGACCAGCCCCTCGCACTGACACACCACATGCAGTGCCGTCTCCTCTTCCTCCTGACAAAACCTACATAGGCTATCCGTTGCCAGGCCCATGCGGTGCATGTGCTTATTTATCTACAATGGCCAGTGAGAACGCCAACTGCTATCCTTATGGCCACCCGGCCTAATTGGAGTAGTTCCGCAGTTAGCTTGGGCGAGTGGCTATGAATAAACGTTTTCGCCTGCCTCTGGCCTGGAGTTTTGTCCCACCATTCCCTTGATCGGTCCTGCATCCATAACTTAATGGATGCACTCCTGAGGCATCTTGAGACACCACAGAACGGCTCCGGCCCGATAAGTGCTCTCATTGAACCCTCCCGGGCCAGGCGGTCCGCCGCCTCATTGCCTCTGTAACCCGAGTGCCCAGGTACCCAAACCAGGCTACTAATTTCCCTGAGTGCACCTAGGCAGCCCCACACCAGCCTTGAGCTGATCTCCCACGAGTCAATTGCCCGCAGAGCAGCCTGGCTATCCGAATAAATGACGACTCTGGAGTTATACACTCCCCGTCTTCTTATTTCGGCGGCGCAGATAATAATCGCGACTAGCTCCGCCTGAAAGACCGTAGCTAGCCTTCCCAGGCTCACCGAGATATTACATCTCGGATGAGCCCCGTACACGCCGGCTCCCGCTCCATCTTCCATCTTGGACCCGTCCGTGTACCACATAGATTCGCCTGTAATTGGCGGCCCATTCTTCCATGCCCCTCTGTCTAATATCAAGACTTTGAAGGGTTTTTGGAAGTCATACCTAGGAGTCATTATGTCCGTAGGCAGGCCCAAGATCGGGTCCGCCTCCAGCTCCTCCCATAGGTCTTGGTAATTCCCAGTATGCCAGGGATAAATGGGCACTTGTCCCTGTTGTATTCGTGCCACAACTGCTCTTGCAACGCCTTGGACGTAAATGTGGAGTGGTGGAAGGTTTAGCAGGACCTCCAAGGCCGCAGTGGGGGTAGTCATCATAGCACCCGTCGTACTCAAGCAAGCCAGCCTTTGAATACTTCCAAGCGCTCCCGACCCTCCCATCTGCAAGGTCTTTGTCCACCACACATATTTTACATTAAGTCTCCTCATTATTTACAAAATAAGCCATTTATGTTTTGTAAACAATTAATTATTCTTTTATCTTTGTAGAAACCTTAAGATTGCATCCACCAATACAATCTCTGAGTCGAATAAGTCGAGCAGATACAACTTTAATTTGTGGTGGGTATGAGTATAGAATCAAAAAAGGCATGGCAATTATTATACCAATATATGCTTTACACACAGATCCAGAACACTTTCCAGAACCAGAAGTATTCAATCCAGAAAGATTTAATAAACAAAATCAAACATCAATTAAAAAATTCACTTATTTACCATTTGGTGAAGGACCACGAATGTGTGTTGGTAATTATTAATTTTCTTAATTAATATTATAATTGAAGTGCCTGAGTTTACACACATTATAATGGAAGTGCCTGAGTCAAAAAGTGGTTTTTAGAAAATTGTCTTTCTTGTGTGTATGTATGCAGTCGAAGTAATTTATATATAGATAGGTATTCTATGTTTTGATGTCTCCTGAGTTCAAAAAAGTGATTTTTAGAAGTTCATCTATAGTCTGCACAATTCAAAAATAGAAATTCAAAATAGTAAGTTCAGTCTTAATATTTCAGGTAAGTTCTACCAGGAGACATAACAGTAAATTTTTGGTCAAAATCGATCAAGTACCATTTTACTGAGTACTTTTTTTTATATTTTTTTGCTTTTTGACGAAGCTGGCTTTTTATAATAAAAGTTGTAGCTTTTTATGTATGTGATTGATATACCATGTTTAAAGAAAATCTATGGATCATAAAAAGCTACAACTTTTATTTGCAACATTTTTTTGGAAGAAAATTCGTTTTGTTAGGCCAAAATTCTGAGTTTTGAAGAAAATCAGTTGACTAGAAATGCGACTTTACTGAACGGTTTTTCTCTGTTTTCTGGGATTTACTCGATAAGGATACCAACAAATTACTTCGAACTTTTTATTTAATTCTTTTTTTTGCATCAGCTAGAAGCCACAGCCAACACTAAAATTTAAAGTTTTTGTTAAACTTGTGGCCTATTTCTTTGAGACAGTCCGTCATTACCAAGGAATGGGAATTTAATAATTGTTTATAATTGAATTTTCCAAAACTATTATTTTTCCATTTCGTTCTTCCACTACATTATACTTGCAATTTTTACAAAATAATCTTTATGAGCTTCTAGAAGATATTCCGCTTGCCAATAAGTAGAGGCTTTGGTTTATGCATGCTGGTGCTCCAGCTCACTATTCTCATATTGTGACTGATAATTTAAACGAATCATATGGTAACCGATGGATTGGACCTGTTAAATGGCCACCACGATCTCCCGATCTAACGCCGTTAGATTATTTTCTGAGGGGCTGGATGAAGTTATGGTTTATTCTACGTCTATTGACAGGCAAGAAGAATTAGGGAATCGGATCGTGGAAGCCCCAGCTACTATCAAGCATCGTCCTGATGCTATAAGAAGTGCCAAAGAAGCATGGATTCGTGTGCTGAATGCTGCATTCAACAAAACGGTGGCCACTTTGAATAGTTACTCTGAATTATTGTGTTGTTATAAATATCTTTATGACCCAATATCTCTGTGATAAATTGATTTAAAGCATATGTGAATATGAACTTTTATTTTTTGGTACAGAACACATTCCTAAAATAGTACCATGCAATTCTAAAACACCTGTATATATATATTTATATATGTAAGACGAACGTGTAGTTGAAGAAAATAAAATAAGGAGAATAGATAACTTTCAGTATCAGGAATCTGCATAGAAAGAAAGAGACACATCCGATGAAAAAGTGAAGCGAAGAATCACTATGACTAGGAAAGTGATACTATGCTTAATTTGGTACTATGGCATAGCAACATAGTGATAAATACGAAGCATCTCATTCCATCTCCAGATCATAATGCTTTGTGGAGCGGAGAAGTGGTCGTCAGATCTGAATAGAAAACCGCTGTCTATAAAAATGGAATAATGAAGGATAGCTGCTGGAGTGCCCATAATGGAAAGGAAAACCAATAAGGAAATAAATAGTAAACTGTAATTTTTTTTTAAATATTGAAAAGGAAAGGTTGGATTTGTATGAACATTCACAGTGGGAGGGACATCTATTTATTTCACCTTAAACGTGATATAAATCGATTTGTTTACGTTTAATGTTAATTTCCAGAGCTTAGCGTAGTTATGAATCAATGTAAGTGTTGTTCGACAGACTGTTTTAACGTCAGTTGTGATGATAAGATTTGTATGAATGATTGGTTTGCTGAAAGAAAATGAAATATAAAATCTAATTAACTGGATGTAATTTTTAATTTCAAACATTAAATTCTTTTGATTGAAATTTCTGTCATATTTTTGTTTTATATTTTACAGGTATTCGTTTCGCACTAACTCAGATTAAATTGGCTTTGATTTCTATTCTTTTAAAATTCCGTGTAAATTTAAATGAAAATTGCAAAGGACCATTGAAATTAGATCCAAAAAGTACATATCTTCATACAGCAGATGGTGGATTATGGCTACGATATGAAGATTGGGATGATCTCTGAAGAGGGATCATAAACATGTAAACAATAAAAACCCGCTAAGAACGAAAGGAAAAAAAATGAACAAGTTATTATTATTTTCTGAATTGTTATAAAAGAGATCTATTGGCAAAAAGTAAAATGATAGATCTATTATAGATAGAAATAATTACACGCCAAATCTGTCACTTTAAAGCATAAAATAAAAACTGCAATGTTGGGCTAATATAGTAAAAAAAAAAAAACATTAATTATTATTGCCTGGTTCACTGATATGTCAACTTGAAATTTTTCTATAGGCTGCATGATGTCGTACAATGTACGTACATGATAGTTAATAAAAATTCAGACGCATCATCTTATAAAGCCACTTTTATTGCCATTTATATCATCAGAAACCTATATAAAGTTTAAGGTATTGTGCTCATGTGAAATTTTCAAAATTGAGGAAAAAAAAAGGATGAGAAGAAGCCTTTATATATATTGTAATGTTAACTACATGGAAAAAATTATATATATATATTTTTTCATCTCAGATGCAATAGTTTTACTAAATAATAATAGCTTTTCCTTTGCAATAAATTATTTATATATTTTATATAATATATAATAAAAAATAATTATTTATTCTTATGGCTCAAACTGGTATTCCGTCTAGATGCCATCAGCGACTGACACGAACATCCATCAACCGGATGTACTACTTTCCAGAACTTTTTCGAGATTTATCTCATAATTTTTGTTTAAGTTTATATACTATTTACATTCATAAATGCCCAAATTTTTAACATTTTTCTAGGAATGATTTTTTTGGAGAATTTTAGGAGAATTGCAACGTTGAACTTTCCTAATACATGAACAGATAGTCGAAGATATATTAAATGCATTGCTAGAAAACAATATTTGAAGATAAACCACTTAGCCGGAAATCAATTTATAGAAAAGGTTTCCGAGTACTTTGTGTTTCCTGGAAAAATGACTTCACCAATGTTCTTTAAACTTGGAATGCTAATTGAACAAATATGAAAGTATCACTTTTATTTGAAACGTTTTTCTAGAGGAATTGATATTAAGGGATTTCTAGGGAATCTGTGACATTAGATTTCAGGTTTATTGGGTTACATCTAGACGCTGTCCTCTGGACTATAATCACATCACTACCTGCTGTTGCTGTTAACCGATATATAGCATCACATTTAACGTTAACTAAACTTGTAGTTAAAACGCAGGTCTTCGGATTATGACCGCGTCAGTAGAGGCTCTTAAGCAGACAGGTCCCTTCTATTAGCTTTTTGACTTCAGAAGATACCGACTACAACACCAATGATGAGATGGTAAATAAGCTGGGTTGCGGCAACACATACTTTTCTACCTACAGTTATACGTGAATTTTCTTATTTCTTTCACTCTATATCGACGAAACGATCTTACTGTTATTCTCGATTGTACTATGCCGTGACTGTTATTGAGTGTGCCCAAAATACACATTCTTCTATCTGTTGATGTATTTTCACTATCGAAATATTTCACCCATCGAATAATCGCTTCTATTGTAGCTACGAAAACTGAAGAAATGCCTTCTTAAGCGGAGCTACTCTTGATATGGCTTGTATTAACTGAATGTTAACTCTATTCTCTGATTCGACTGTTAAAAACATATAAGCAGCCTTGCAAAACAAATGAAACTACTATTTGAATCTAGATGTATAAATCCTGTCGCCCATCTAGGAATCTTAATTTCTGATAGCAGAGAAAGATCTCCCAACCAGTTAACAAATTCCTTTCTAATGTCTTCCTGGACCTAATCATCCCAACTTATCTGATCGGAAAACATAATTTTTCCGTAATAATTGTTTCGGATGGATCGACACTGGTCAGATGAATCAAAGCGGATCGTTTATCTCTTGTGTCATGGATAAGATAGTTCGGTGCTGGTATAGTGTGCGCTCTACCGTCATGATTCTGGTTTAGTATGCACTATCCATAAAAATTAAAATTAAACTTAATATTTGCAAAACATTTACTATCACATCTGGATTGTGGTGGACCCATCCATATATTCAACATTTATTATCAAGGTTGAGCTTACTTATGGTCGTCCCTCATGACAGTAAGCGGCAGAACAGTGATCCACTTATTTTCCAGTTTGACCGGCTAAAGATTTTTTTTTTGGTCAGTGGGTAGTACGGAGGGCGGAGCCCCCTTTAAAAGAGATTACTGAATGCATTATAAGGTTATATATAAGTAAAGTTATACTTACTAGAGTAAAGCACGTGTTTTATACAGTAGATTCCATTAGGGCTGGTACCTGGTAGAGCATACACTATATCCAAGTTATTCAGAATGGATGATGAAATAGAAAGTGTCCAGTATTGTTGCTCCAAAATAATCCTAGGATCGAGGGTTCATCTTCTGTTATTTCTACTTCTAGTTCCTTATTTGCCAACAAAATAAGTCAATTCTACTTTTCAGAACCCCTTACACTGGAAGTTTTAATTTGCCAAGTGCCATTAACCGAATAGACTTCAGCAAACGCTCAACATCTTCCATGGAGATTAAACTAGTTATGCAATTACTACATAAAATGACTCTCAAAATTCATATCTTAAGCTCAGAAAAATCTTTTCATTTAAATCTACTTATTTTTATTTTATCATATTATTGTTAAGAATTATCGATAAGGGGGGCGACATTGAGAGGTTACCGTAAGGGAAGGTTGTAGGTGTGTGGGAGCGATAGGTAACATTGAGAGGTTACCGTAAGGGAAGGTTGAAGGTGTGTGGGAGCGAGTATACTTGTGGCGATATGTTTGTTAATTTCTTGTTTAAAAAACTGTGTATTCTGTAAAAGAAATTCTAAATAAAATAAATTTAGAAAATAATCAAGTCCATTTTCTGTCCTCGCTTCAGCTTTTCAGTTTGTTCTGAAGATTGCCATTGTTTATTTAATAAAGATTAACTTATTCACTTTCACATATGTTGTTAGCAAATCAGTGATTTTAAATATTTAAATAGAAACAATATCCATATGCTCTGAATAACTGAAGTTATTTTGATTGTTTATTAATACTGACTTATCTAAAATGAGTGATGTTTCGCAGTTATTTAGAGAATACATATCTGAAAGTGTAAGTTTTGTTTTTATTTTAAGAAAATTCTTTAAATATTATCATATTAATATTTTGATGGTGGTAAATGTTTAGTATTCATAGGTGATTACAATTTCTGTATCCATTGCATATAGTTTATATGTTCTTTATTAATAAACTGCAGGGCCGTTACTAGCTTCGCTTATGCTAGCTTACGGTATATCCAAAGAGAATCGCTACATTACCTATATTATAGCATTGTTAGCCAAAGTAAATCTTAGTTACTCTTACTAATGTTAGAGAATTTCCACAAGTGTTATATTTTCGAAACTTAATTTATACTGGAAATTACATGTTTTAAGGTCCCTTGAGAAAAAAGTTTTTTAGAGATTAATCTTTTATGTTCATGTTTGGGTGTGTGTATGACAGGTCTAGATATGTATCAATAAAATACCTACTGAATAATTAATAAGAAAACATGCAAACATTGTCCTGTCAAGCAGCCAAAATCCTGAGAAATACCAATATGTTCCAGTAGCCTTGATATAGGTTTATATTATAAGTTGAAGGTAAATATTGGCTAGCATTAGTGATTCGAGAACGAAATGACTGAAAATTATGCCAATGGAGAACATTACCACTGAATGATTAGTAATGATTCCTTGTTTTGCTTACTCTAGTAATTAAAATTTACCAATTTTTATTTTATCGTATTGAACATAATATTATAATCGTCTGCCTTAACTGTTGCCTTTTCTAAATCTTGTTCTTTTACTTTGTCATCGCTAAATAAAAGAAAAAAGTCCTCTATAGAAGTAAGAATTTCAGAGGTCCAGAAAACCAATCAAGATTTTTGAAGGTTTTAAGGAAAAATGGGGTATAACATATATTATTCAATTCCCTGTCATCCTGGAAATGTTTCAAGATAGAAATTAAAAATGGATAAAATTTCCGATATTGTCTGCAATAGAATTTCAGCTTAAATAATAATTTAAGTAACTATAATCCTATAGGGATTCCCGGTGAGCATATCAGTCGAATACATTTTACCTGTCTAAGTTTTTTCAAAGATTTTACTAATGAGAACGGTATAACATACAATTCAATTCCCTGTTATCCTGTACAAAAAATGGTCTTACTTTAAGGCTAATTCGAATCTTGCATGCGATCAGCATTAAAAACAATGGAGATTTTATATAACCATTTAATTATTTATTGCAAAGTCTCTAAGCAGCTAACCTTTATAACAGTTCTCCGTTCCTAATATAATTTTTTAGTTATTTAAGTAATATCTAGTCTTTTGTTTGTTATTTAATTATAGACAGCAGACATTTTCTCCATCTTTATTATTTATTTTTACATATTACAATTATACATTCATTTATATAATAATAGGTACGGGAAATCATCTATGTATTTCATTGTAAGTCCCCCATATATCCGTTTTCTGCTTTCATCTCTTAGGTACCAATGTTTTTAAATTGGTGATTTACCAAATCTTAGTTCATTTATCTCTGTCGTAAGAATGGACAAAATTGCTGGTGAATCCTCACCCACTTTACCGATTGACTTTGGATACTTCATATGGGAAGGCAGAAGGTTATATTATCGTAGGTTATAGTGTGCGTTGATGAAAACAGAGTAAGGCATCGCCTGTTTGGACGTTGCCAAGGCGTTTTAAGGAATTAAAAGGTGGTGTGTTGTTTGTATCTCACATACCATGGAAGTAAGTATTTTATTTATTTATTTAATACACCGCTATCCAGGATTACGCTTATTAAACTAAAATCACTAAACTTCAATTGCGATCAAAAACTATGGGCAAAATTTCTGGGTAGTTGAAAATAGATAATATACTATCTGTAATCTCTGACTTATCTTTAGAGGAAATATTACAATTATACATACATTCTAGAATTGTAAAAACAACTAATTTTTTTTAGAAACCCGGAGTTGCTAAACTTAAAAATACCTGGCAACCAAAAACAAGTAATGGACCAAAATATAAGCTATTAGATAGACATAAGGAAGAACTTTATCAGATATTTGATATGTTGGATGATGGAAGTGGTTCAATTAGAGTCAAAGATATTCAGGTAAGTAGTGTTTTTTATTATTATTTTAAACTAAAAAATAACTTGATCAACTCTTTTTATATAGATTTAGTCGCAGGATATCAGAACAGATATTTCTAATTATGAAGTTCCTTTTTCTATTTTTATTCTGTAGACACCAAAGGCATTTAATATCAGTCATGGTCTCTTCTAATCAGGTCATTCAGATAGTCATCTTAAGCGTATAGCTGCAGTTACGCTAGAAAGTAGGAAGAACAATCATTTTTGATAATGTAGATCGTCCTAAGTAGTTTTTCAGTTTTTACAGAGTTTATCCCTGAGCAGGATACAAAGGGATGAACTTCCGTGACTGACCTGTCCAACCAAGCTAAGCTTTTTGCGGGTGGCATTAATATCAAGTCTCAACTCCGTCGCAGTCCTCCCTCATAAATTCTTTCTTTTAAACATTTTTTGTCATACAGAGAATGATCTGAGGTGTAGGTTATCTAGGCATACCCCTTAGGATTTAGGTTCTATGGTCACATGATTTCGTTACTATCAGAGGCATAACTAGCCTCAGCCGCACCAGGCTCGACTGGGAAAAGAGCCCAATACATGGAAGAAAAATGGAAAAATTAAAAAGTAAAAAAATGGAAATTTGTGCATTTAAAAGTTGCAATTTTTAACAAAAAACTGTATTTACCTAAATGTTGTCTCATATTAAGAATAATTTATAATAAAAGACATGAATCTTAACTTTTTACTTTGTGTACTTATGTAATTTTTATTTTTTATGAAAAATTGATTAAAAAAAAAAGTACCATATAAATCTTTATAATGTGTGGTGAGAGGACCCAAAGCTATAGTTCATGGGTTAGATTAAAACCTGGCTAAAAAATAACCTAAATGTGTATAGATAATTTAAACATGTTTTAAATTTTATTCCCACATTAGTAAAGGTTAATTAAAGCGGTGAACCACCAGTTCACCCATATAACTGGGTATGTTTAAGCGGCCAGATACCAGATATCCTATCTTAAATAATTTAATTAAAAGGATGATGGTGTAATATCATTACACAAGTATGCTAGAGCTGGTTGGTGGCAGCCGCTTAGGAGAACGTATTGGTGCCCTTACGATATTGTCATTTTTATCATAGACAAAATGAATGTTAAAAAGAATTTTCGTTTTCTCTCAAACTGGATTGAGATCCAGGGCCGAAGAGACCAATGAAGGAGCCTATGTTCTTATTTTGAATTATTCCTTAGATCGGCTTAAAATATGGCATAGGCTAACAAATATTATTATTAAAAAATTAACACATGCTGGTAAAAAACTTGTTGGACGTGCACATTAACATTATTCAATTTTTCTCTCGCATAAAAAATTTTCTTTATACATGTAGTTCTCCTAAAACCCTATACCATTGATGCTTGCATCCAATGATTGATGTATGAGGCACGCAGTCTAGGAAAAAAACGCGCCAAAAACTCTTCATCTCACATTTACTCCTTAGCCATGTCATGAAAATGTTGTCATGATGTTAATTAAAATTTAAAAAAGTAACGAAATTTTTTTCTTTTTTAATTTAAGGCGCGTCAACATCTATGGTCAATGGCGCCCGAAGCCTCCTCAGTGCATTGTCGGCCTCCGGGGAATGTTTTCCTCGTTAAAGACAACACTGTACATCACCGGACAGTGAGCTGTAGAGGCTTCTAGGGAGAAAAAAATCTAACGGCAGCACAGCTTGACTAGAATGCGGGTTCTCCGTGTGGGAATTCTGTACGCTAACGACTCAGCTATTCCCTTCCTTATGAATTCCTACAAATTGTTAGGCAATCCAGAAAGAAATCTACATCTGTTTCATTATTTTTTTTTTTTTTTAAACAACTTCGAGCTTACTTTGGTCAAACCGAATTCTTTTAGCCCAGTCAGCTATGGTTTCCTTTTTTAAACAGCTGAAATTGTGCTTGAACATGGAGGTATCACACTTCCAAATGCAATAAATTTTAGATTAAGTCTTTTGCCATTTTTTAAGGGACATCATCACCAGATCCGCTCTTCACTTGCTATAGTGCATTCTTTTCTTCCTTTTCCTGGCATTAGCATACCTGAAACTGCTGAATGAAGTTTCATGAAGAGGAGTTTTCTCTTCTTCATAGTTACAGTTAAATATTCATTTTAAGTAAATTATATTTGTTCAGGCTCTACTGAAAGCCATGAATTTCACGGTGGATGATACGGAAATGAAACGATTGTTTAAAGGCATTAAATCAGGTTAGTTGTTTAATTATAATTTTTTTTTTCTATGCTCTTATAAAGTACAATATTTGAGTTTATTTTAATTAATTTTCTTGATTTGTGCTTTGCATTTCTACTTTGTAACGAAAGTCTTTCATTTCCTTATTTCATATATTATGAAAGATTTTTTCTGAAAATTTCATATTTTTACTTTAAGTTTAAAGGTCTTAATGTTATACAATGGGAGAATCTAAACAATATATAATTATTTTTTTAAGGAAACCTCCTTTAAAAGAATTTTCTCGGCAAATAGTTTCAAACAAAAGTAATTGGTCTCTGTATATACAGGGTGTCCTAAGGTATATGGATAACGACTTTTTCTCGGAAACTAAGATAGCTAGAAAAAAACTAAAAAATACGTGTCCCCGTAGTTTTTTGTTAGAAAACCAAATTTAACTTGCAAATTTGTTTTGGTGCTTCCAGAAGCGAGATACAGGCCCCCAACTTCATTTTTTCAAATGCGGAGATGTGGTTTTTATTTAAGAAATAGATTCCTTTATTTTTTGTAAGAAAAATTTACTTGAACGGTTTTTTTCTGTGAGTGATATTTTACAAGTTATGAATGAAAATATGATTCTTATAAGAAATTTCAAAATTATATTATAACGGTTTTTTTGATTGAATAAGTAGAAAAGTACTATTTTATTATAAATTTTATTCCTCATTAATTAAAGATCTTCTCGAACTGGCCTCCACCATTACAGAGATGCATACACATGCTTTTTCCTGCCAATTGTACCTTACGACCAAAGAAATACATCTCTAATGGTGGAGGCCAGTTCGAGCAAGATCTTTAATTATGAGGACTAAAAATTTATAATAAAATAGTACTTTTCTTCTTATTCAATCAAAAAACCGTTATAATATCATTTGGAAATTTCTTATAGAAATCATGTTTTCATTCATAACTTGTAAAATATCGCTCAAAGAAAAAAACCGTTCAAGTAAATTTTTCTAACAAAAAATAGAGGAATCTATTTCTTAAATAAAAACCACACCTCCCCATTTGAAAAAATGAAGTTGGTGCCTCGCTTCTGGAAGCACCGAAACAAATTTACAAATTAAATTTGGATTTCTAACAAAAAACTACGGGGACACATATTTTTTAGTTTTTTTCTAGCTATCTTAAGCCGGCTACACACGTTACTGCATACTTGAACGGTATACATGCGCAGGTCTTTTGCGCAAGTATATATGTGATCCACACGGCTCATGTATAATTGAACAGATAGCAGCTGGCGACTATGACCGAAGACGACGATCTCGCTTTAGCTGCTCTTGTTTTAATTTCCAAAGAAAAAGTCAACGAAAAGATCGTTCTTTGTGATGTAAAGAATGGCTGAAGAAACGAAAAAGCTATTCACACATTAATTTATTATCCCTTGGTCCTCCAAAAAATTGAACATATTATAGTACCACAGCGAGGGTACATAAACATCGTCAGTACCAACCCCAGAACGTTGCGATTCTTCCAGTTTCTTCCTCTCCTTCCTGATATTGGTACGCATACTGTTAATCTTTTTCACTACTTTATCTCAAGTAACATTTGGCTCTATTTCTGAAAGTTTTGTTATTAGTCTGGCATAAGAAACATCTTTTTACCCCTTATCGTGGTAGTCTTTACACTTTACATTCCACAGACACGGTTTGCTTTCATAGATATGAATAAATTCTTCTATAATTGACCTATGCTCCTTCCTAAAATTAACCGACATAATAATTATTTATAAATTATATATTTTAATAATATAATCTTTATACACTTTTACTCGCAAAGTAAAAGAAACGCTTTGGCGAGCACAAGACTGAGAGGTTGCACAACAACGTTTTAAACATAAACAAGATGGCGGCACAAGTATGCAGTATGAAAGTTTAAACATTTTCTGACTTGTGCAAGTTTTCCATACAAACGAACAAGTATGCATGTACAAGCGGACTGCGCATGTATACCGTTCAAGTATGCAGTAACCTGTGCAGCCGGCTTTAGTTTCCGAGAAAAAGTCGTTATCCATATACCTGGACACCCTGTATAGTTAATATACTAAGTTTAACAAAATTTATTAATGTCTCCATGGAAGAAATCGCAGAATACTAAAAGAAAACTGTACTGTTTCTTTTAGTCAATCGTTCTGCAATTTCAGACTCGTTTTTGTTTCAGACTCGGAATTTTGGCAACATATGTTAATTCTAATATAAGCTAATTCATATGTCGTAATTAATATTTTCTAAAAAAAAAAAAAACATAAAACACAGGTGACTTCAAAATGTGCATTTCGCCATGGTCTGACAGACCTTGGGCTGCACAGATCTGGTTCAAAAATTTAGAGAGGATGATAATATGTGCCTAGAAAGTAAGCTTCATTTGGACTTCCTCTCTCTTCTTAAATTCAGCACTTCTGGCCTGCTGTAGGTAGAGCTGCTGATATGCACCAGCACCAGAAAACTTTCCGGTGAATTAGGCGTGTCCCATTCAACTATAAACCGCCACCTGTGAGTAGCCACCTCTCAGAAGCTGCTGAAACATCCACATCAATGCAATTAATATAACAAATTTAAAGAATATCGTTTGTAGCAATTTTTGAAAAAACTCCAAACAAAGTGTCTCCAAGAAATCTGTTTTGTAAAGTTACACTTTCAATTAACCAATTTTCTTGAAATTTTGCAATTCTTGCAATGTTATTAATATATCTTAATATTTTATCGATGGCAAAACCTAACATGGAAAGCTGCTCCCTTAGAAATCCATTTTCCAGGAAAAACACTTCAAATTACGTGATAGGTAATTTGTGTATAGATAGAAGTTTAATGAAAATTTCCGGTATTATATCCGTCGTAGCATGCATATTGGTTTTGTTCCTGACCGGTTTCGGATATTCATCCATCGTCAGAGCAAATTCACCAAGTTTGTGTAGAGAGTTCACTTCAACGAAATGTTTCTGTAGACTTGCACTAGTTGGTTTATGTATGTGGGAAGGTTATAAGGTTATGCTACTACATGTGTGTGTCCCATGACAAAGTGAAACCATTATAGATTGTGATTAGGCATTAGAAAATAGTGTAATAATTAGCATGTTTTGAAGAATACTTTATAACTAAATTTTAAGACGGTTGTTAAGCATGCTCAGTGTTTTATCAAGTCATTTTCACGGGGGGGGGGGATTTCAGGAGCAAACTGTACTAATAAGATTAGATAAATTTTAAGGAAAGGCAATTAATGGATGAATTTTAAAGAAAGGCAATGCAAAGTTTATGGACCGTGAAAAGCTTGTTCAAGTAAGAAATAAATGTGAAAAAGAAGCAGGGTTAATATAAGAGAACATGTAAGTAAATTGATATGTAAGAAGATGGTAGCAAACAGCAAATTGGAGATGATTTTAAATTAGTAATAAAGGAAGTCAAATGTGTATGTTATTATTTATCATGCTTATTTTAAATGATATTAATTTATATTTAAATTACATTAAGAATATGTTGAGAGAGATGTGGTGGCATTTGTAAAGGTATTTTTGATAGGGCACGGTAGGAGATTTTAAATATTTCATGCAAATAATCTGTACTTTAATCGGGGAAAGAAGAAGAAAATTTAGTTCCACAGGTTAGAATTTAACAAAAGTGTTATCTCCAATTTGCTGTTTGCTGCTACCTTCTTACATATCAATTTACTTACATGTTCTCTTATATTAACCCTGCTTCTTTTGCACATTTATTTCTTACTTGTACAAGCTTTTCACTGCCCATAAACTTTGCATTGGCTTTCTTTAAAATTCGTCCATTAATTGCCTTTCCTTAAAATTTATCTAATCTTATTAGTACAGTTTGCTCCTGAAATAACTTGGATCTCAAAACAGATATTTTCAGTGAAAACTCAATTTTGCACATTTAATACGATCGCAGTTTTTAGTAAAAAAAAAAAAAAAAAAGAAGCAGTATGAGATTTACAGAAAACACATTTTTTCAGAAAAGTATTCATCTTAAAAAAAAAAAAAGCACTTTATATCTACAAGTAAAGTCAGGTCCTCAACGAAAATACACAAGTTTAATTATATATATATCTTGTCATAGATTAGTTATACATATTCAGTTTCAATAATTGATACTTGCTCCGGCCCCGTTGAAAAGGCAAAACTTCCATCTTATGTTGAAGTGAAAAAGAAGAAAATATTTAAAATTCTTTTAATAAGATAACGAACTTGTTGTAGGACGTCATTTAAATCAAATAACTAGCCGAAATAAAATGAATCACCATCGGAAATGTGGCAGATCTAATCACATCAACTTAATTCTTCCCCTCTTTCACTCCATCATGGCATCTTAGCTTGAGGAAATTTGTTCAACTTATTTTCCTTTTATAATTTTTTTTTTTTTTTTTTAAAGTAATTACTAATTTTATAAAGTATGACTAATATTATTTCATATTTCTGTTGTAAATTTTATTAGTCTTTAGGGATTTAACTTTATTTTCGTACAAAAATTTATTTGAAAATTACGATTTTTTAAATAAAAACATATTTATCTATAAGACAAGATATTTCATTTTCAGATAAAATTACTGCAGAAGCTTTGGTAACTATCATGGAAAATAAATTAGCAGAAGATGAAACTAAAAGTGATTTGAAAAGGATTTTTGGAGCTTTTGATTATGATAATAAAGGTTTTATAACTGTACAAAATTTAAAGAAACTTGCCACTTCTTTGGAAATAGAAATAACCGATGATGAGTTGAAGGTATTGTTCATTTTTCTTCTTTTCTCCTTATTTATTTATTTTATTTTTATATAAGTTTTGCTTTATTAATTTTCTAGACAAATTTTGCCATCACTAATTATTGTTATGTCCCGAGCTATAAAGAATAAATTGTGAAAAGCCGCCTGAAAAATTAGGCATTATTTAACTTTACTAAATAAATTAAAGCTAAATTTCAAACTTGAATTTATTGGTTTTGCAAATTATTTAAGCGAAACATTACTACAAAACTTAATTTAATTAGTTCATTGATAAAAAAACTCTTTTTTTTTTACTTACAGTTACATAAGTTTCTGATTTAAACATAAATTTTACTCAGCTGAATAGCATTAAAAGTTTAAAAAAGTATGAATTTGTTTTGTGAAACATGAACTGTATAATATAATTCATCGCATCTTCACCAGTAGCGCCACTAACTTATTCTTTAAAAAGTAATAATTATAGAATGGTTGAGCACAGTTAAGATGCTCTAAAAAAAAAAAGATGCCTTTAATAAATCTTTTATGAACGGTTCTGTAAAACAGATATTAGAATATTTAAAAATTTAATAATATTAAAAAGCAAAACATCTCCTAAGGAATTTGTATGCCCAATTATTCAAAATTGTTTTTAGCCCTTCCTCTTGCAGATTGGCTCATTAAATCATTGTAATTATATACCATTCCTTCAAAGAATATTATTGTTTACCGTGATTATTATTATTTTTTTTTGTATATTTGTTCAAGGAAATGATTGACGAGGCCGATATAAATCAAGATGGAGTTGTTAATGAAGAAGAATTTATAGAGATAATGCTCAAAGTAGACCTCTAAATAAGGGGATAAAAAGTGGATTTAACTATCCAATATTTTACAGTATTAATATTTTTTTGAATCAGTGAAGATTAAAAAAAAAAAAAGCCATTGGCATTAGGATACCAATAATTATTCCATAAAGAATGAATCCACATCGGTAATAATCATTTTACAAAATGGTTTCAACGATGATTTAAAAAAAAGAAGTTATAATTAATAAATCTCTAGTCAACCAAAAAAATTACAAGATCATTGATTTTTAGTTTAGTTGATATGATTTGCGCTATAATTTTATAAAAAGTATGAGAGAATTTGTATGTTTGGTTGGCAAAATATCGTTAGATAATGTAACTTGTTTTTTTTTAAGAGTTTTTATAAAATAAATTTAACTATCTTGAAATTATTTTCTGTTAGTTTTAGAAATCACTTTTTTCATTCACATCAGATATTGAAATTTTTTTTTTTTTTTTATGTAAAATGGGAAATTCTAGAGTGTTGGCATTCACTCTAATGCATGTCTATCGATTGAATCATGTAATTTTTTTCCCATAATAATCTGCTCCATTCTGTGTTTATCAACCTTGTCGAGCTTTCACTCGTTTCGAAGATATTCTGATTATTAGCAAAATCGTCGACTATGCATAATCACAGTAAATGTTGGATCACAAAATGAAGCTATCATGGGAGGAGAAACCTTTGATATCTTTTCCCAATGATCACCCACCCATTCGATTAGATTAAAATAGTATTATTATTTTTTTTTTAAATCTATTGTAAAACACTTCACGTCTGTTTCATACTGCAATTGACATAGTTCAAATTTTCTTGTACAGAATTTTGACTAAATATTTATCTTTAATGTTATGATGTAGTAACTTATTGTCTGTTGGAAAAAAAGACCTCAATTTATATTTTTAGAACTAACCATTTTTTGGAAATAACAAAATATACAGCACATTACATGGACAACGTACCACCTAAAGATAAATAAATGGCTTGGTAGTAAGATGCAACTAGCGGAAACAACTTTACGAGCCATTTGTGTCGTAGCTCTGTTTTCCATGTTGTGTCGTACCATGTTGTATAATTTATAATGAACATCATGCCAAGTCACATTACCAGTTCTAACAATATTCAACAGCAACATGCGTTAAAGCCTATTCTATAACATCCACATCTTGAACGTTTCAATATCCGGCATTACAGTATTACTTTTATCTCTATATTTATCAACATAATATTTAACCAAACTATACTTAATCTTATCATCATCACTCATTGTTTTATCACCATAAATCAAACGATAAACTGTGCACTTTAAATTACGGAATAAACATCCATCGAATAACCATAGAAACTGCTTCTTCTGTACGACACCCGCACCGGCGCCCGCTCTAGGGGTTACATCGCCCCGGACAAAAAGACAAATTGCCGCCCCTTAAGAATATATATATATATATTTTAAGCGTCTGTGCAAGTTCCAACACAAGCTGAAGCAGCGCCCTGCTCGCGTGCTAATGCTATTCTGTTCAAGTGAAGTATATGCATGTTCAAACATGTTTAAGCATTCGTCCTTTACAAATTTTGCGTTAATTTTTCAACAATAGTGTAAATATTTTTAGCTTTTAGACATAAACAATATAAATACGTTACACACTATAAATTTACGTTAGCGAACGAAAAACTCGATATGTGAAATTTTCTATTAATTGAGTATTTAACACATCAAAATTTTGTTCTCACATTTGCAGCCAAAATGGCGCCCCAGACAAATGTCCGGGCTGCCACTCCTAGAGCGGGCGCTGCCCCGCACAAAACCTATAACCGTGTATCCGCATTAATAACATGAACCCGACTTAAAAATTGCCTCATCCCTATGCGGAAAATGATTAGAAATAAACGGTATAGGAACTTTACATATAAAAATATACTATCATCAAAATATTTACGTCTAATATGAACGGGATCACCAGCTAATAATATGGTGCATTATAACATTAAAGCAAAAATCAACTACAGCTCTTATTCTCAAGAAAGAGTAAACTTGTTTTCTCTTACCTCTATGCTGTATCTAATATTTGGGTGATACACTGAGTTATCTACAAAATGTGGTCTCAAATCGTTGCCCCAGGAATATGAATGAAGGCATTAATTAGAAAAAAAAATAGAAATCAAGATTTGGCGGGCACAAATCACGTTATGTAGTCTCAAAAGATGTCTAGATGTCAGGTGAGGGGTCCAATCTGGTACGTTAGAAAAAACGGAACAATACTTTTTATGAAATTTAGTTTAACCTAGACGAACAATAGGGACTTGGTAGAGAACTGGGTGAGATAACCATATCTTATCATAAGTAGTGCATGGTTCTTAAAGTATAAGTAGCCCTCAAGGGGTATCTGTTGCATGCAGTTAGAGCTATCTGTCGTATGTTTGAAATATAGTTAGATGTGGGAAATAAATATGTAATCAAAATTCTGAGGTTGATGAAATCGGCTCACTGGAAGTGCGTTTTTACTGAACAATTATTTCAGTTTTCTACAATTTTAATTTAAAAAAAAGAAAAAAAAAGACTGATTTCATTACAGAGACTTAATTTTTTTAATGTGAACATTTTATCCCGAGAGAGTTAGTATAAGAAGTTTAGGTGGAGAGGGAAGTGTATGGTCTGGAAAACCCGCAAGGAGTATCTGTTGCATGCAGTTACTTGGGGAGTAGCGACCCCACGGGTTATCACAGCTCAGTACTCCATGCACATCGTCAGTACAGTACACAACACTTAAACTACATATACTCTACACTTTAAAGACAAGGACAAACACAGTACACAAACTAGGGTCTCCATCTCTAGTTAATTGGCGTAAGCCAAGGGAGAAGGAAGGGATTAACTCAGTGGTAGCGCGCTGAATTAGCAACGCGGAGGTAGGTCCCGGGTTTGAATTCAGCGTGCTGCCCTTAGATTTTCTACAACTCACTGTCCGGTGATGGGCAGTGTTGTCTGTAGCTAGAGAACACTGCTTGGAGACCGCAGTGCACTGAGAAGGCTCCGGGGGGCACAATAGATCTTTCAGGTCGCAGTGCGATAATCCCCTAACAACAATCTACTCGTACATCCAAGGTATAAGTATGGTATTTTTTTTTTTCTTTTTGTGCCATAATCTTTCAGCATACGACTGCTCTGGAAAGAACTGTATTTATTTTGGTTCATATAGATTTACCTTGTAAAAATGTTTTTGTATAAAGCATTCTTCCGAAAACTTTGAAAGCAAGTATAATGGATATGAGCTGGAGAGAGACTTAGATAAAATGGGTTTTAGAGAAATAAACTAGAATATAAGCTGGACATTGTGTAATGAAAGTACACATAGACTGCAAGGGCAGAAGTTAAGTAAGTAGATAGGTTGCTGACTGGTTGTTAACTGGTCGTAAACTGTTGTAAAACTTGCGCTCTATTTATATGAATCTGGCCTAGGTAGGGATTAAATTTGATTCATACAGTGTGCTTTCCGCTTTTCAGATCCTATGAATCTTTGATCATTTGGATCCTATTACACATGATTTCGAATAAAATTATACTTATTTAATAGAAATTATGATATGTTGTTATTACTTCATACATCTTTAAAACTTTAATTTGAATCTTGGTTTGGAGCCCTAACAATGTGCCCTCCTAATACATTACGTCCAACTTTTTTTTTCTCAGAAATAAAGTTTTGAATAATGAGTTTTTAATGTATACAAATTATAGAACATGGCAAAAATAGTTAAAACTTTGGAATTCAGACGACTTCCAATAAGAATGTATAGCCTTCAAGCATTTTCTAAATTGTACAATTATCTCAGCATAACAGTATTTTTGTTTGTTAAACCTTTGTTATCGAACGAAGTACTAAGATTTAAGTGCCAATCAGTCCCACCATTTTTTTGTTTGTTTGTATTTATCATTTTCGGTACAGTGGAAATTTATTTAGAGCCGGACAATGCAACAGTTAAAAGTGCAATGGTGGCCTTTTTATGAATTCTGTTTTTAGAAATTTGATTTATTACTTTCTCTTCGTTCCAAATTAGTAGAATTCCAAAACCCTGTTTCCTCAGACTCAGGTATTATCACGAAAAGAAGCCCTGCTTGAAATACAACTGGTATACTAAGGTGGTAAATATCCTCAAAAAAATAAATGAAGGTAGCTTACTATTCGACTTAAACGCAAAAAAATTTAAATAGAAAACTGCACTTGTGCTGAATACCTACAGCCATTAATTTATTAAATAAGAACTATGAGTCCCTCTATCCCAGTAAATATAACCTTTTCAGTAACCCCAATTTTTTGACCCTAATCCTGATTTACAGTAATACCTGCAGATAGACACTACTTTTGCAGTTACCAAGTTAGGGGCACAAATTAGACTTTCCAGTGTTTATTATATAAAGTTTACAATTAACGATGTCTGTTGATCAGCCCCAAACACAAGTGTACAGTTTGCAATAAGGACGCAAAAGTGAAAACCTTTTCCACTTTATACACCCCACTTAGTGTATAAACTGAATTTGCTCTGTGCAAGTCTGTGTTATCACAGTGTCTGACAAACGCATCCTGAAGATGGAAGTACACGCGAAACCGGTCGATGCCCACAAAATGAAGCTACCACGGAAAATGTCTCTTGATGCTTTTCAGCTCTGCGGAACCAACCATCACAACAACTTACCCACTTATTTGTCTCATGTCCAATTTACATCTTATTCCCTTTATTAGAAACATTCCTCCTTATGACTTCCCTAAAATTTTCCGCTCTCCAGACTCCTATACTTGTAGACAAATTTATTATTGTGTTTGTAATATATTGAAGATCAGAGCATCCCTTATGGATGACTAATTTAATGCTTAATTTTATGTATAAAGCAACGTTTTATTTTTACTTATATTCTGAATCCAATTAAAAAAAGTAAAAAAAAGAGGTATACTTGTAAAATTTGTTCTTATTTCGTTCGTTTCTGAGTTTCCATTTTATTTATTTTTTACTTTCTCTTACTCCTAGTAAGAGGAAGTATTGTAATCGTGCCAAATTTCGATATCGCGTTTTCACCGGAAATATCCGTTTTGAGGTCCCCTGAGTCAAAAAAAGTGGTTTTTAAATTCAAATGGTCTGTGTATGTATGTGAACAGCATAGCTCAAAAACGAAAAACCGTAGAAAGTTCGAACTTGATATTCCGTTTAGGTATCACCATGACATCTGAAAGTGGGTCCTCTGTCAAAATTTCTCAACCGAAGTACCACTTTACTTGTTTTTTTTTTTTTTTTACTTTTTTGCGATTTTTCTCAAAATGGCTCCAACAATTTTCTTTAAACTTAGTATATCAACTACACATACAAAGAGCTACAACTTTTATTTGAAACATTTCTGGAAAAATTCATTTAAGGGCAGGAATGGGGGGTGGGGTGGGATTAGGTTTTCATCTAAAGTGCTATTTCAGTTTAATAAACAATTCTATTATCTAATCTAAATAATGTTAATTAGAATTAAATATGTTGTTGAAATTCTGAGTTTGAAAAAATCGGATAACCGGAAGTGCTTTACCATTAGTTACCGCTAGTTTACTTTACCACTTTACTAAATGATTTATTCTCTTGTTCGCAATTTTCTCAAAAATGGCTCTGACGATTTGCTTGAAACTTCGTATATAAACTAAACATGCAAAGATCTACAACTTTTATTTAAAACATTTCTCTGGGAAAATTCATTTAAGGGCACTTTTGGGGGAGGGTGGGATTATGTTTTTCTCTAAAGTGCTATCATAGTTGATTATATAATTCTATTATCCAAACAGAATTAATTAGAAATAAATAGATGACCAAAATTCCGAGTTTCAAGAAAATTAGTAAACCGGAAGTCTGTTTTTACTGAACAGTTTTTTCAGTTTTCGACGAATTTCATTAAAGTTGGTACACAAACTATAAAATTTGTCAATTATAGTTTTGAGAACTGGAGTAAGAGGAAGTTGTGTGCGTGTTTCACACCAGATTTTTTACCATTGTATTTTGTATGTCATGTAGATCTAACTCGATTTGTATGGGGAACACCCCCCCCCCCCAAATACAAATAATTAAATACTTTCTCATATTCTCTTCTTCTAGTAAGGGGAAGGAAGTATTGAGATAGTATCAAATTTTCGAAATCGGGTTTTGAGATACCCTGAGTGCGCAAAAAAATGTTTTAAACGAATGGCCGGCAAGTATGCTTATCGCCCCTAAAAAGAACTTGGTTCTTTTTTCTTTGTAGTGCATGTTTAAAGATGAAAACTGAGTGTAGCGTCATTATATTTAATTCTCAAAAGAGAGTAAATGGTACGCAGTTGTAATGTGTACATCTTTGGTAGAATGAATAAATATAAATTGTATCGAAATATATTCTTGTTAAATATTTTATGATTCTAAAGTAGGGAATTTTTCCGGTGTATATATGTATAACTTTGAGTTTTTTGAAGGTTGGAAGGCACAAAAGAAACAGTTAGTTGAGTCAAAGATACCTGGCCTACCCCTATCATTACATTCATTTAGGACAAAGGGAATTTCCCTCTTCTCACTTTCCCCGGTGTGGAGGTACAATATATAAGGTGGTACCTATTAGGGAAGAGATCAGTTCAAAATTTATACCGTAAAAGAAGTGAAATCTGTGATTAGAAAAAGCCATGTTACAGTAGTGAGTGGTGGAAGTGCCCCAAGAAACCCAACTTTCTTCAAGTCAGTAAATAGTAAAATATTAAGTTTATAAAAAGCAATTTCTCCTAAATGACAAGACACTTAATATGTTATTATATCACAATATTGTATTTATTTATTTTTGACATATATTGATTATTTTAATTATATATTTTGGATCTATATACTTAGTTGTTTTTTTCATCCTCTCCAACTTCTGTATAAACACAAACCTCACGAAATCCCTTTAGAGAAGATTTCAATTATGCATTATAATAATTAATTATTAATTAACATATTTAATTTACCCCTCAATACAAATCATATTACACAGTATAGTGTAATGAAATACGTTGGTGTCTTCATGGAGAGAATAAATGGAAAACAGAAAAAAAAACTGTTTAGTGCAATCAAGCGCATTTCCGGTCAACCGATTATCTTCAATGCTCGGAATTTTGGCTATGCATTAAAATTGATAATTAATATTTTATAGACGATAGAATTATATAAAGTACTCGTAAAATGGAACTTTAGAGGAAGGCAAAAATCCTTTGCCCTCCCCATACATGCCATGTTATAAATAAATTTTAGCTCTTAGTACTCGTAATGAAAATCGTTGGAGCGAGCATTTTGGAGAAAATCGCAAAAAAACAAAAATTTCTATTCAGTAAAGTGGTACTTTCGGTTGACCATTTTGATTAAAAACCTTATTGTCGGGTCCTCCATGATAGTAATTAAACGAAATATAATGTTTGTACTTTCTGCAATTTTCCATATTTGAGTTTTGCTGACCGGATGATGACGATAATGCTCTTTAGTCTTGCACATTCTAACGGAACTCATAGAATTGGTGATACTAAGATAAATAGATCAGGTTATTCTGATTCGACATTAACTACTAAGTTAGTCTCAAGAATTGTCCCAGCAAAATCAATATTTATCCTCTAGCAAGGTTATTTCCATATGTGGACAATCACTTATATGGTGTATCCCTGCATTGCCTGTATCCTAGTATTGCTCATCACCACTTTGTTATGCAATAAATAAACATATAAATAATTACTATCATAATAATGAAAGATAAATAATAAATAAATAACGATATATTATTTAATTTATATATTTATAAATATTAAAATATAAATATGTACGTAAACATATGTATTGTAATTTATTATTTATATGGAATGCTCAGTTGAATCCATAAAATAAAGTTTTTCTATTTATTTATGTCTTATTTATTTTAATAATGCTATTATATCAGTTAAATCATTGTAATTGGTTATGGAAAATTGTAAATATTAACGAAATGGTTTATACGTAAAGTGATATAAATATTTATATTACAAATGGCTGATAAGATCGATATTTCCTAAATAAGTAGTTTTTTTTAACACAAGATAAATGTTTTTGCCGGGCACATAATATGTTAAAATTGCCCCTCCAAAAAAAAAAGCCTTATATAATTAAATCAGAAAATTTTTTCAAACTTGCCGTTTCAGGCGCCAATTTTCTTTCACTGAATACCTAACAACGTATAAAAGTATTTGTTGACCGTTGATGAATTATGCTTTGAAGAAATTTGGTGGGGATCGGTCAAGAAAGAAACATTCAATTATGCCAACGTTTCGACAAAGTTTCCTGGCTTTATCAAGCCTTTAATCTAAAATAACAATACAATAAGGAACTACAATGCATTAATAATATTGTAAAATGCGGAATAATAATATAAAGAAATAAATAAATACAAATAATATTGAAATATAGAAGATAGTCGTGAAGATGTGGAGAAAGAATTTTAAACATTCACATTTGTTAGATCGCAGAAACATAAAAAAAAAATAATTAAAAGTTACTAGTTTCTTGTCTTAAATCATACACAGAAATGAAGGTTGGGTTGAATAGGCAAAGAAGTGAAAAGGATTTGAGGAAATTTTTAGGGGTGGGGTAGATGAAAGGGAATTCTCGAAGGTCATGTTTTGAAAAAACCGTTATACAGCGCATACAAATTATTGGTATCATTACGAAAATTAGCAGAAAATTTATTTCATTTGATATATTATCATTTCAAGTATATTTCTTTTTTCCTGTCACTTACTTTTGCTAGTAGTTTTGTTTTAAAAAAATTAAATTTATGTTTATTTCCCTTAAAATGTTTCGTCAGTGCAAAAATGTTGTCTTTGTCATTTTTATTTCTGCTGTCGTATTCAAGTTGGTACATTCTGTTTTTTAAGTATTGTGTAGTTTGACCAACATAAACAGCTGGACATTGTGTATAGTCTATCTGGTAAACGAGGTCTGATTAAAATTTATTGGGAGTAGGGTCTTTAAGTTGGCTGTATAACTTGTGGGCTAAAATGATATTAGAGCGTCAAAAAATTTTAGACATGTAAGTTCAATATTATTTTTATTTAATTTTTTTTTTGTCATTGTTTTTATTCTGCATTTTACAATATTAATGCATTGTGGTTCCTCATTGTATTGTTTTTGTAAATTAAAGGCTTGATAAAGAAAGGAAACTCTGTCGAAACGTTGGCATAATTGAATGTTTCTTTCTTGACTGATCTTCACCAAATTTCTTCATAACTGAACACCAACGTTATGGAATTAATACCATTGGGATGTTGAAGGGTATGTGACAGAGTATCCATTTCATGCTCTTGAAGATGCCATTCCATTATTCTTTGTAAGGATGTATTGGTGGATAATTAACTCCTTGTTTTTCAACTGTATATCTTTTTATATTAAAAACAGGAACTTTTCGTCCTAAAGGGGTCATCTTGGGCCTATAAATAAGGAATATATGCATTGTTGCTAAAGACATTTATATTTAAAATTAAATCAATTAAATTTAGAATTAAACATCTGATTCTCCTCACTAATCTTACCTTAATAATTAATAATTATTATTACAATTATTATAACAATTAAGTGAGATTATTATTATTAATATTATTCCGAGAGATAAGAAATTGATGCATTGGAGCAATGGTCAAAAGCCGCAGACATGTGATAAATCACAAAAATCAATTAATACAAAAGGAGCATTTAATAGATGATTATATAGAATCTTTTGTTATTAATTTAAATGGATATGACGATAGCGTATCAGAAAATGTGGACAAAAGTTACAATGTCATGTTTATTTGGATAGACTTAAATGATGTACAACATTTTAAAAAATTCATTTATTCTGCTTTCATAATAATTAATCTAGCTACTAACATAACATATTTTAATGAATAAATTTATTGTGTCATTGTGTTTTCTGGAAAATTTTAAGGAGTGTGTCTCCATCCGGTTGCCCATAACTGCCTGGTGACCCCACCCGGAAGATAGGGCATAACTGGAGCAGAATGTTCATGCCAAATAATAATTTTAACACAAATTGTTTATCAAAGTGCAACACATACAGGTAAAGTTGGTTAGTATAACCCTTGATTAAGGTGTTAAAGTTTCAGGAAGTGTTTATGTATTTATATCAATCCAATCCTTTAATAATAACATAGGAAATAATTTTGTGTTACAAAATTTAAGTAATAATGCCTTAAATAAAATAAAAGAACGAAATAACCCATCAAGGAAACTGTCCACCAGCAAAATATGACTGAAAAATGTCAACATTGTAATGCGATATTTTGGAAAAATGAATTTTGTAAAAAGAGTTGTTGCCATAAAGATAAAGTGAAATCGTCAAAATTATCTCCATTCCCGGATAGGGACACGACATATTTTCTGTAATAAAGCCTTTAGAAATGATATCCATATATTTAACGCGATGTTAAATACCAATAACTGATTTTTTGTTCTTACGCTTCCCTCACCATTCCTTCACCGGGCGGGGTTAAAGGCGCTAGGAGGCGCAGCTTTAGTATTAAATTAAAGAAAACAAAATCTTTAAAGATACCTACCTATTTATTTATTAAAACCTGCTTACGATATATTTAATAATATACCTAATAATGATTAAATAATTATAATTCGTCATCTAGACTTTTTTTTATTAAAAAATAATAAAAATAAATCAACTTAGCCTTATGACCTGATTAATAAAACAAAAATGAAGATTATATTCTTTATCAAATTGTTAGGCTTTATTTTCCGCTACACAAAAAGTTTCAGAAATATCCATTCTTTAAAATTATTGTATCTCTCATTGGTACGACCTATTTTAGAATATTGTTTCTCGGTTCAGAGTCCGCAATATAATGGACACATTAAAAGTATTGAAAAAATTCAAAGAAAGTTTTCCCGAAAAAAATGGCTTCATACAGAATAACTCGAAAGAAAACATAAAATACATTGAAATAGATTGTTTTCATAAAAATTGTTCCACTTGAAAAACGACGAAACCAATACGATCTGGTATTCCTATATAAAACAATTCACAACAACTATGACCATATATATCCTACAGAACATTAATTTTTATGTCCCTCCAAAAATTACCAAATCCCAAAAATCCTTCTATATGCCAAATAAAACTACAAATTATCTCTTACATTCTCCCTTAATAATGTAATGGCAAGAGAGAGAATTAAGAGAGAAAAGACAGACCCTCTCTGGTACTCTCTGACTTAAGCAGGCTAGAGTGGGAGAACATGTATATAAGCCAGTGAGAATCTACCTAACGACATATATATATATATATAAATATATATATATCAGATTCAACCATACATCGCATCGTGTCATATCTCTACTCCCACCTTTTATTCTATAAAATCATTACAAGTCCAGTGGAGTTTGTGTAAACTTATAGCTACATTATAACAATGTCTTCATATCTCGTTTAATTAATCAAACCTATATTCTCTCCTCATCAACTCCATTATATTGGTGGGAGCGTTTGTGAATCCCGCTTACGCTTCAACATTTTCGAAGATAAAGCTGAACATTTCTTTCAGTTTTACATATTTACATATATTTACTTATTTATATTTCATTTTTACACTCAATTCTTTTTACATTTAAAACCTTATCGACTTTTTTCCTTTTATGAAAAGAGCCGATATCATCAAGATTTGATGAAGGCGTCTGTTGTTAATTTATCTACAAAGTTTTGTAAGGTTAGAAGTGGATTCTCTTGTGCTTTGAAAAGCAACGAGATAGAAATATGTTTAATGCGATCAGAGAACGCTTCAAGAGTTTCATTCGGATTCTGATGCAGGCTGGTTATTTGTTGCAAAAGAACAATGGGCGTTTTTTCTTTTTTAAATCTGTTACTTAGATTTTCTATTGCCATCTAATAGGTGATAGAGACATTATTATTCGCGCATTGATTCTTAAAAGTATCAAAATAAATTTTTGCGGGACCAGCCAATTTTAAAATCAAAATTTCTAATTTGTCCGCATCAGACCATCCCGACAGGACACTATAATTATTGAGTTGGTCGATGAAGCTGGAAATATCGCTATTGTGCGAACCGTCGAATATAGGTAAATTATTTATCATCTGGAGATTCCTGATATTCACAGGATTTGCCGTATTGCACTTATTTAAAAGGTACGCGATCGCCTCATTGGCTGTCTTTTGCTGACCACCAATCGTATAAGTTGCCATATTCTTAATTTTCGATAAGCGTTCTTTCCAAACTAATAAATACCTCCCACTGGGAGATCATGTTTTTTGAGTTCTTTGATGATATCGGCTCTTTTCATAAAAGGAAAAAAGTCGATAAGGTTTTAAATGTAAAAAGAATTGAGTGTAAAAATGAAATATAAATAAGTAATGAAATGAATATATGTAAATATGTAAAACTGAAAGAAATGTTCAGCTTTATCTTCGAAAATGTGGAAGCGTAAACGGGATTCTCAAACGTTCCCACCAATATAATGGAGTTGATGAGGAGAGAAATTAGGTTTGATTAATTAAACGAATATGAAGACACTGTTATAATGTAGCTATAATTTTACACAAACTGCACTGGACTTGTAATGATTTATAGAATAAAAGGTGGGAGCAGAGATATGACACGATGCGATGTATGGTTGAATCTGATAGATAGATAGATATATATATATCTTTAGGTCGATTCTCACTGGCTTATATACAGGTTCTCCCACTCGAGCCTGCTTAAGTCAGAGAGTACCAGAGAGGATCTGTCTTTTCTCTCGTAATTCTCTCTCTTGCCATTATAATAAGATTGATGACGTCTGCTAAACAATCATTTGCAGCACATGCTCTTTTTCACTCGTCACTAAATCAATTCCAATATATTATCAAGAATATTTTAGACGAGTTAATCTCTCAACCTTTACATTCAAATAATCTTCGACTTTTGTTACCAGATTGTAACTGCAAATATTGACCTCAAAAATTTCATTTGAGAAAATTATATTGTATGTACCAATTATAGTTTGTATTATTTATGATTATTAATTGAATATAATATATATTTATATGATCTAATGTTCCTATTTGTTTATTTTATATTACTCTGTAATCTTAAATGACACTATTATTATTATATGGTATTGTTTATTACGTTATTTAATTACTTTCTCTTACTCCTAGTAAGAGGAAGTATTGTAATCGTGTCAAATTTTCGATATCGGGTTTTCACCGGAAATATCTGTTTCGAGGTCCCCTGAGTCCAAAAAAGTGGTTTTTAGCAAATGGTCTGTGTGTGTGTGTGTGTGTGTCTGTGTGTCTGCGTGTGTGTGTGTCTGTGCGTCTGTGTATGTATGTGAACAGCATAGCTCAAAAACGAAAAACTGTAGAAAGTTGAAACTTGATATTCCGTCTAGGTCTGAACAGTGGGTCACCTGTCAAAATTCCTCAACCGGAAGTACCACTTTACTTAGTGTGTTCTTACGTTTTTGCAATTTTCTCAAAAATGCCTCCAACGATTTTCTTCAAACTTGGTATATCATCTACACATACAAAGAGCTACAACTTTTATTTGAAACATTTCTCTGGTCAAATTCATTTAAGGCCACTTATGGGGGAGGGTGGGGTTCGATATTGGGTTTTCACCGGAAATATCCGTTTTGAGGTCCCCTGAGTACAAAAAACTACATCGGTGGCTGAACTTCCTAGTTTCAAGACAATTAGTAAACCGGACGTGCGCCTTTACTAAACAGAGCAGTTTTTCCCGCTTTCGACGGATTTCATTACATTTGGTACACAAACTATAAAATTTGTCACTTCTGCTCTTGAGAACTGGAGTAAGAGAAAGTTGTGTAAGTGTTTCACACCACATTTTTTTTATATAGAATATAGAAATTTGAATGTGCTCACCTCTAATTAAATCTAAGTCCTGTTTAATTTTATTTTTGTTAAATAAATAAATCAGCTGGCGGGAATGAGTGTGGATTATGTTTTTACCTAGGGATAGTAGCATTTTTTTTTAGGGGGTTTATTTTTTAAATTTAAGGAATCTTACCGTCCCCTTTTTTTTTTCTTTTTTTTTGAGGCCTAGTAGATAGATGTATGTCAGAATGTAATTTCTTCTTTTTTTATTTTATTACTGTTATTATTTTCTGTTATATACTTTTGTGTGTGTGGTGGGGGTTCAATCTATTTTTTTTTTTTTGGGTTGCTGTTTTTCAAGTGTAAGGAATTCTAGAACCAATTCTGCAATATAGAGTGGTAGACTACTATTACATAGCGCGGCTATATTCCCTGGGTTGCCTTGAGAGTTAGCAGACAATGGGCTACCACGGTACATGGTACAGCGTGCCATTCTTGATGGGGTTGACCTACCTCCAGATACTGTGTTCTATATACTACCATTCTCTCGCTCTCTCTTCTTCCTCATTCTCTAGTGGTTGTCATCTTTCCTGCTTCTCTTACACACGCATATATATATATATATATACTCTCTGTATACTATGTATATCCTTCCATTGTGTCTTTTACACTTGCAATAATACTATACGGGCCGCACTAGATTGACGACCGGTTATTGAATCTTTACAATGTCCCTCTACACTATGTGAACTTGCTTTCTCTCTGAAAAAGAAAAAACAACAAAAAAATCAACCAAACAAAAAAAAAAAGATCTGTTGTGTGAAATAAAAACATTTCTATACAGAGAGATATGAAATTTGTTCCTATGATGCGGCTGTATCGGTTTTTTCATTAGCAAATAATTCAGTTAAATACAACTACATAATATATATTTATAAAACTTATTTATTTATTTATTAATCTTTGACAGAAAAACAGCTTTATGCTATCTAACAAATCGTTAACAAAGAAAAAAAAAAAGAAAATCTAGCGTCCTCTGTCACAATCAATAAAGCTTGCAGTGGACAGTTTAAATTTAAACCTAACTGACAGGTCCCCCCAAAAACGCTCATTAATATTGTTAATAGACATAATTTGATTGAGACAAAAATAATGTTTTTTTTTTTTTGTTTTAATCACCCACCCCCCCATCTTATTAATTGTTAGAAATATTGATTTTTTTTTTAGAAAAGAAATCATCAGCGCTAAAGGCTGAAAATATTTTTTAGTTTTCGGTTCGCATACTGCTAGTTTGTGTCACCTGATGTAAATCCTAGCTAAAATGAGGAAAGCAGGAAAAAAGGATAAATTTTCGAAGGATTTTTTTGGAATTCTAAAAATGCTTTTAGGGAAAATGCATTGTAGAACTTGGATGTTTCTGATCTATGTAATCTGTGAGATAGCATTCTGTGAGGTTTTAAACTTTGGAGAATTATAGATAGATAGATAGATAGATACTTTATTCGTACAGCACCAAAGGTACAGAACAGTGTCAAAAAACAAAAAAGTTTCAATCAATTACGGGAGGTACTCGTTTATGGAGTAATAATTTTTATTTAGTAAATATTTTTTAAGTTTCTTTTTAAATTTATTTTTTGATAGGCTCACCTGAAGAAAAGACTCGGGCAAACAATTATAGATTTTAGCGGCCATATATAGTGGGGCTTTTTCCAACTTTTGAAGTCCGATGTGCACGCACCTCCAATAAGTTGTTTTGCCTTGTCGTAATGTTATGTAGTTCCCCTCTACGCCGGAACTTATTTGGATGTTCTAGTACAAATAGGCATATTTAAGGATATAGCAGCAGGGTAGTGTCAGAAAGCCTAATCGAGGAAATAGTTCGCGACAACTTGTATCCTTTCTAACCTTGCATATTATTCTTACTACCTTCTTCTGATACTTCAACACATTCACCGCTAGTGGCGCGCTTCCCCACAACATTATGCCATAAGTCATGACTGAATGGAACAGCGCATAATAGGCCGTCTTCAGACCTTCAATGCTCAGTACGTCAGTCAGTCGTCTCATCAAATAACACAGTCTACTTAATTTCTCACATTTTTCCTCAATTAAGGCACCATAATTTAATTTAGTATCTAGTATTATACCTAGATAGCGCACCGTGCGTACCTTTTCTTCTTTTAGTGAGAAGATTAATTCCTGTGTTTTTGACGCGTTCATTATTAAATGATTTTCCGCACTGTATTTAGCCAACCGGTTTATCGCTAATTCAGCATGTTTATTACATTCCATGGGGTTCTCACGAGTAGTGATCAATGCTGTGTCATCTGCGTATTGTAATACCTCTACGTTTTTGATGCAAGGTAAATCATTGACATAAAGGACGAAAAGGATAGGTCCTAAAATCGAACCCTGCGGAACTCCACTTGCTATACTCATTGTCTTGGACTTATGGCCATTAACGTCAACAACCTGACACCTACCAGTAAGGTAAGATTTGAAAAATTGCAACGCAACTCCTCGTATGCCATATACTGATAATTTAGCAATGAGCAAATCATGAGAGATAATGTCAAACGCCTTTGAAAAATCAAGAAACTTGGCAATAACACTCCGTTTATATTCAAATGCCGGGTAAACATGCTTTGAGAGTAATTCAAGAATGCAATCTATAGTAGAGGTGCCTTTCCTAAAGCCAAATTGCTTATTGTTTATTAAATTATATTTATGCAAGTAACGTCTTAATCTTTTTTCAACTAATTTTTCAATTATTTTTGCAAAAATTGGCATGATAGAAATTGGTCTATAATTTGAACAATCCTTTTTGTTACCGCTTTTTTTATAAACAGGGATTACTCTATTCAGTTTTAGTTTTTCTGGGAAACATCCGGTTAAGAATATTAAATTTATAATATTCACAAGATGACTTGCTAAAGTATGTCCTATGTATTTTATAATTTTAGAATTTAAATTATAGATATCTGAGGCATTTTTATTTGAAAGGGAGTTAATAGCGTTCAGAACTTCTTCTTCTGTTACTCTCCTTCTATTTTTTGTTCACTCCTACTAGGTATATGAAACTCTTTCTAAATATTCCTAATTTGAAGGATTGCTAATAACTCCAGAATTACTTGATTAATCTTTATAAGGGTTCCACGTTTAATCTTAACTTAAATTGGAATTAAGTATTTATAAAATATTGTGTAGTTTTTTTTTTCCTGTAAGAAAAAAGAACCTATTAAATTGGAATACGCTACATTTGAATGTTACTTTTTCGGAAAAAGTGAATTTCGATATAAATTTTGACATTGTGCTGTTGTGATGACGTTGCGAGTGACTAAAATAACCTGGTTCATGTCTCATCTTAGGTACGCATAATTTACGGTTTCCAACAGGTCTTTTTTCAAGAGAATATCTTCTATTTTTTAACAAAATTCTTTTTGTTCACCCACTTTTTTATTTAAAATATGCTCAAAATGTTCTCTTTTTTGATTTAGCCCGACTTTTATATATTTTGTTATACAAAAACTCTATGCATACAAATAAAGCCGAAATTGGTGCCATAGTAAATCATTTCATTCGTCTTGTTTTACTAAGCCTACTTAGCTATCAGTAAAAATATCACGACTTATTTTTGATTGTTACATGATTCATTGTCTAGTTGGATTCCAGCTGCCACTCCGGTAATTTTTATGGTTTTTTGTGACCCTGTTGTAGTGGAAGAACGAAATGGAAAAATAATAGTTTTGGAAAATAGTTCAGTAAAATAATTTTGTGAAAATTAGCTAGCTCAAATAGTGTATTTTAGTGATGGGTATAGAGCCAGGTACTACAATCTAGGTCAATGCAAACCAAGAGACAATCGGCAAGAAACAGTTAGGGTAAAACAATAAAACTCCCTCCAGACATACCAGCATTATTTGAAAGGATTTGAACTATGAAGAGAAGACATTCCTTCAAGACAGTCTGAACAGACATTCAAGCCAGAACACTTGCTTCAGGAATCGCTCTCTTAAACTCAGTGCCAGTGATAGTGATTTGCCTTTATTCTAGATAAACATCTGATTTATTAAGATATAGTTGTGATATTGTAAAGTACTTAAATTTGCTTAGAGAATAATATATTTTAAAAACAGTGGTGCTCTCTTGATTATTACTAATACTTCTCTCCTAAACATATATACTTATAAGCCCCTTTACTAAACCGCTCGTGCTACACCAACTACTACTACAAACACACAAGCCACTACAACACATCACACCAATTCCACAACACAAACTCTGGATTATTACAAAGTATCAGCTATTGAAGGAACTTTAGCTTTTCACACATTAAAACTGTCATTTTAGTTTTAACTCTGAAGCTTGCACGAACAAACTTTGAACACAAATTTTTGATGATTCGGAAGTTGTTAAGCGAATTTCATCTGAAAAGACAAAACTCCGCGTCTGGTACATACATATAGTATCCAATTGACTGGCACTTTGCTGTGTTTGAGTTTGAGAACCACTGAATCTAAACTATGACCAAAGCCGGTCCTAAAAATACAAATAATTTCTTACAATTTTTGCACTGAAATTATTATGAGAATATTTTTGAAGACCGTATTGAAGATTTTCCATTACAAAGTTCAATTATTTCTACTCTGAGGAATAACTGAATTAGTTTTTATGATCTATTTAGAACACATGATGTATTGACGAATCTATATACTGCTTCAGTCTAATATTAGCTTCAGGTAGAGTCATTTTTTAATCCTGTCAGAAATAGTATCTTGGAATAACTATATTTTCTCTTTTTGCTATAAGCGTAAGTATTTAATGCGATAGTTTCAATTTGTGTTTTGAAATCTGCTAAGAAAGAGTATGTGTATAAATTGATACTTCCTGTTGTTAGGCCTAGAGTACTCGCAGAGACGACAAGCTCCCTGAAGAAATGGCTAGTCCATTTTTCTCTACGGTATTATAATGAAAGGGTTAATAAAAGTTTAAGATAATAAGAAAAGATTAACCTATAATGGTAAAGAGTACAGTAAGAGGAAGCTGTATAGAAGTTTTAAAATAAATTTTGTTAATTCAACATTAGCTAAAAAACCGCTTTAAAATTTAAAGCAAATTTTTTTAATTAATATTTCAACTTAATGAATAACGCTTGCTCAAATATAATTCCGTTTAGAGGTAAACATGATGGAAGAATAGTAGATAGGTGAAGGAAAGCTATCAACGCAATCTGGCAGGAGGCGTGGTACTTCTATACATTTTTACAGATCTAGGTTTTCCTCTTGGTTTTCTAAACTGCTCCCTTACCTTTAACGAAAAAAAACATCCAATTACTCTTAGAAGACAGATACGCCTTCTACTGAATAAATAATACAAAATATATTAACCTATTTTATTTATAACCTTCTCGCTGGAGTTTTTCTTTTTATATTTTACCTTCTCCTCAACATTTTACTGTTACTTTTTTTTCCTTCAAAGAGTTTTAATTGCTAAATTAATATAAATTAGAATTAATATATATGATGATAAAAAGATATTTGCATTTATAATTTAAGGTTTGTCTATATTAATACAAATCATTGAATAGCTGCCCCATACAATTAATCAATATAAATCACTGTTGTGGTAGTTGGTTCCGCAGAGCTGGAAAGCATCAGAGACATTTTCTGATGTAAATCACTTTAAGTCTTCGGGTTGAGACGCATTAGTAGTTTGTTGTAAACCACCGACGTTTCGCCCATCTTTCAATAGGCTTCTTCATGGTAATGTCGCTTGCTACAAAGCTTGTCAGAGTTGAAACAACATTGACAAGAAATAAGTTGAGTAGTTTAGAGTTCATCAAGTTGAGGGGTGGGGTTTGCTTCCCCCCTTCATCCCTTGCTGTTGGTTGTATGCGGCGTATGATTGACTATTGGGTTACGAGATCTTAACCTTCCCTTCCACTGCCCCTTGCTGAAATTGCAGCCTTGTTTTGATGTGGAAAACCGTTAATTATTTTTTTCTTTTCTATTTCTCTCTTTTCTCTTAAGCAAGGGCAGCTGTGTTCTGATCAGACGGTGTTCGCATCTTTATTCAAATAGTTTTCCTCTTTTTCAATGTTTACTGCCTCCGTCTAATTTATCCTAAATCCTATTGGATTTTTACCCAATGTTCGAGGGTGTGTTTTCTGTGTTTCATTACATTTGTGTAACTAGTCTAATATATGAGAATGGATAGATGGCGAGTAAACTACCTGGCCCCAGAAGGCTGGCTTTTTTGGCAGGTAGCAATGAACTACTTGATCGGAAGAATAGGAAGAAGTAGGAGTAAAGTAGGATAGATGGCTACAAAATTACTGTGCTTGTTTGAAAGGTAGCGACCGATTGACTATCTGAACGGATGGAAAGGATTACGGTTAGAGAGGTTAGTTAGGAACAAATTCAGGTTATGTAAAAGGCTTATTTAACAGGTCTTGTTAAATGGTCTTGAGAGTTGGACAATGATTCAGAGGAATAAGACAACAGAATGCGTTTGAATTTTAAACTGCTGATATAAAAAGAAATGGTGATCCCTACCAACACGAGAAATGAGTGACGTAATAACGTTTAGAAAAAAGTAGCTACAAAGTCAATGAGTTATAAATAGTTCTACAAATCTACAAACAGATCAATACGTTACAAATGTCCTACGATTTTTCCATTGGTCCCCTAACCTATCCCACGTGGAGTTCATAAGGACTACCTAATCGGGTGAATAGAAAGAGATAGGAGTAATTAAGGATAGATGGCTTTGTTCTTGTTTGACAAATCGCGGTATGGTGATTCTGTAAGAATGAGGAGGAAACCCTGGTACACATCCTTTGCGAGTGTGCCGGCCTGACGAGTACAAGGTTTCTTCAACTGGGGACAAGCAATCCCGAAGCCATGAGCTTCATGACGGAGGCACTCTCAGCTTTGCTAGGCCTGATTAAGAGAGCGAAGCTGAAGGATTTGCTATAATTTTAGGGGATCCACAAAAGACCACTTACTGTAGGTCGCAGTGGAATGAGGCTCGCTCTCCTCCGTTCGAATCTAATCTTGACAGATAGATACATTTACATAGGCTACATATTATACATCTTAATCATATAGTTATCAGTAATCAGTAGCAGTTCGCTTATTCACTATCTCATTTGGAAAAAAAAAAATCTATTTCAACTCATACTCTATGTTTTGAATTTGATTTATTTCTGTCTTTGAAATGGTAGCGATTTGATTCTATTTCTGTCTTTCCATTACTAAATAGACTACCGTTTCTATGTATAACTTATTTTACTTACTTTCCGTTAAATGAGAAAGCCATTTCTTTATATTTCCTATGTAAGACGAGAATAGAAGTTGTAAAGAAATAATTTTAACGAAGCTGTAACAACTTTTTGTTTTTAGAAACAATTTATGTAACAATTTTATCCTATTTTTGGATGGTAAGTTGTTAGTATGAAACGCATATACTTGCGAAAAAGAAGAAAACCTAAATTAATTAAAAGAGTTTATCACTTATATAACAGGATTTAGAAAGTAAGTCTGAAATGGAAAATTGCACAGAATTTATATAAATTGAAGTTTGATATCCAGGATTTTTACTTCTTAGAGGTAGCTGTTTAGCTTGGACCTTAACTCCAATCTTATGTGAAAAAGAAGGGGCGAATGGAATAGCTGAAGCCATAAACACCCATACAGGTGAAAAGGAAGTACGTTTGTACCAGTCTTGAAATCCCATTGAGCTTGCACATAAGTATACATTTAAAAGTAGACATTTCGTATATATATATATATAAAAGAGGTGATGAGGCAGGTGGTTGGTTGAGATGTTTTCCAAAGACTTGAGGGGTCGGGGGTTGGGAAATAAGTGTGAATAGCGGTAAAAAGGAACAGGTCCGGGGGTGTTGTATGCTATGTATACTGTAATACAGTGTTCATAGTAGTAGTTTTTACTAGTGGAGTTTTCCACCTTCCCAGTAAACTCCTAGTGGTCTTGGACTCCTGGGGATATGTGACACCCTCTTCCTTTAGCTGTAATGAACCTTTCTGGGCTATATACTACAGCTTGTGCACTCTCCCATACACCTGGCTGGTTGTGTAATGCGTATAGACGTACACATCTTACTATACCTACCTGTGAACTTACTAAAAACTAGCCTCTTTCTTACATTACTACGTCCATACTATGTCTTGCTTCTCAGCCAATATTTTGATAATTTTTTACTTTCTCTTACTCCTAGTAAGAGGAAGTATTGTAATCGTGTCAAATTTTCGATATCGAGTTTTCACCGGAAATATCCGTTTTGAGGTCCCCTGAGTCCAAAAAAGTGGTTTTTAGCAAATGGTCTGTGTGTGTGTGTGTGTGTGTGTGTGTGTATGTGAACAGCATAGCTCAAAAACGAAAAATCGTAGAAAGTTCAAACTTGATATACGTTTAGGTATCACCATGGGATCTGACGGTGCGTTATCTGTCATATTCCTCAACCGAAGTACCACTTACTAGTTGTTTTTTTTACGTTTTTTGCAATTTTCTCAAAAATGGCTCCGAAGATTTTCTTTAAACTTGGTATATCAACTACACATACAAAGAGCTACAACTTTTATTTGAAACATTTCTCCAGGAAAATTCATTTAAGGGCACTTCTGGGGGAGGGGTGGGGTTAGGTTTTCATCTTAACTGCTGTTTCAGTATATTAGACAATTCTGTCATCTAAATAATGTTAATTAGAATTAAATATGTTGTTGAAATTCCGAGTTGAAAAAATCGGATAACCGGAAGTGCGTTTACTTTACCACTTTACTAAATAATTTTTTCACTTTTTCGCGATTTTCTCGAAAATGACTCCGACGATTTTCTTGAAACTACCTATATAAACTAAACATACAAAGGTCTATAACTTTTATCTAAAACATTTCTCTGGGAAAATTCATTTAAGGGCACTTTTAGGGGAGGGGTGGGGTTACAGCTTCCTCTAAAGTGGTATCATAGTTGATTATACAATTCTGTCATCCAAACAAAATTAATTAGAAATAAATAGATGGCCTAAATTCCATGTTTTAAGAAAATTTGTAAGCCGGAAGTGCGCTTTTACTGAACAGTTTTTTCAGTTTTCGACAAATTTCGTTATATTTGGTACACATTCTATAACTTTTGTCAATTATAATTTCGAGAACAGGAGTAAGAGAAAGTTGTGTGAGTGTTTCACACCAGATTTTTCTTAAATTGAATGAGTGCCGTTATAATAATAACGTAACATTAAATATTATTTATAGCTATGCGTCCTTTACTTGACATTTTCATTATAACCTCAGCCATAAAAAGTAAAAATGAAATATTTAATTTTTTCATTAATCAATAACATTTATTGTAACAATCAATTTTTAAAATTATTCGCTAGCTAAATAATATCTGGTAGAGTTATTTACTTACTCTAATTCTTGATTTGGTTTAAATAAAAACATGAAAAAGAATAAAAAAAATTAAAAATTCTGATAACTTTTTTAATTTTTCACTCCTTCTAGTTCTTGGTATTGCCTCCTCGGGCAATATTGAGAGCCTTAATAACGTGGGAAATCGTTACAATCAGGTTTTTGAATAATCTCTTGTCGAACCGCTCTTCTTGTAGAGCTATGCGGAGTGTTGTAGAGTAGTTGGAGGCTGATAACGAGCTCTAACACACATCTTGAATCATGTCCCATAGATGTTTTTTTAGGATTCATGTCCGGGGAACGTGCATTAGGCCAATCGACCACATTTATACTTACTTCCTCCAAGAAGTGGGTCGGCAACCCTTGCTGTGTCTCTGATGTGGCGTTATCATGCATTAGCATGAAATTGTCCCTGATAAATGAGGTAAAGTATGACTACCTCTAGAAACGTAGCAGCGATCATTGCACCATTTTGAACAACAATTAACTCGGTGCAAGCCTCGAAACCTATCCCAACTAACACTGTCGTTGAAAAGAAACATTTCCTGTCGTAGTATATTAAATAAAGCGCACCCCTTCCTTCTCCACACACGAATTAGACTGTCGGAAGAATACAGACCAACTCACGATTCATCTGTGAAGAGCTTTACAATCTAATGGAAATGCTTCAAAAGCTAACCTGCTTACACGATGATTCCTGGTTAGTAATGATCTCCTAGCCATCAGACCAACTTTTCATGATCGTCTTAAAACAGTTTCAGAGCTCACGGTGATTCGCTGAACTTGTACTAAGTTATCCCTGAGCTCTTTTTAGCTGTAGGGAACGGATTGCGTAGAACTGAGAGCAAAAGCGAGGGCGATACGCGGTTTCCCTTAACCAGCAAAACTGCCCAAGTTTTGTCTGTATCAGCTGCCTATGCACTCTTTCTGCGCTTTCATACTGTTCCTTTCTGACTAATCCTTTTGCTGTATGAAAGGTTAGAAACCGAACTGGCTCTGCCTTTTGTACTCCCTTTTTCGCTAATTGATCAGCTTTTTCTATTTCGGAATTCCACAATGGGAGAGGATCCATTGAAGGTTAACTTTATTTCCTGAACTTATTAAGTTGTGTATGAGAGGGGACTTTCATTTAGATCCGAATAATCTGTGGACTTAGTACTGGTCAAAGCTTGAAAGCTTGCCTTGGAATCTATTAAGAACACCGATTTTTCATTTTTTACGTGCAGTAGCTTTCTTGGAACGAGAAGGATCAGTTTGACCTCCTTATCAAAGTTTGAAGCTATTTTACCTATCGCCTCAGCTATCTAAAACTTGTTACAATAAACCCTAACACCGCATTGTTTATGGCTCCTTTCGCAGAACCGTCGATATAAATGTGGATCCGCATTTGCGTGGAAGTGAATCCTGACATGATGGAAAATTTTGGAAATCTGGGATGTTATCAGTAGTCCTTTTTCATCTATCTATCTCTTTCACCTTATTAAAGTAGCTGCTTTGGGTTTTGAGTCTCCCGGAGGGTAGTATATATTCATTCCAGTAAGTCAGACCAAGTCTTTTTAGTCATTCGAACTTTATGAGCCAGCTGATTCCTTCTATGTTCGAATGGCTCAATTACTGTTTATAGCTCCATTGTAGCAATTGGCGTGGAACAAGTGCCTCCAGTTATTACTGTAAGTGCTTTATTTTGGGTTATAAATATAAGTGATCAATCTATATTATAGAATAATTTTTAGTAAGTTTAAGAGAAACGGAATTTATTGATAGATTGAGTGGAAATTTATTCTGTTGACAAGGAGCTATTGTGGCCTCAGCCACCAAGTGTAAGAAGAAGGTTCTTTCACTTATGTTGTTGCGACCTGTTCTGCCAAGTCAGCAGAACTTTTTGCAGTATAAATTAAGTTCTCTAATATTAGTTTTGCAGAAATGGTTTGAAGTTCGTAAATCTTATTGAATCTTGACATTAAAGTGAAATTAACTTGGAAGTTCAACTTGTTGATTGTTAATTTGAAAATGGAAAATTGTGGCAATTGTTATTTCATAAACAATTTAGTTGAGTTTTGATAATTTTCCAAAAAAAGAGAACATGATATAATTGATAATATATGATTACTATACTCACTTACTATAAACAACAAGAAAAATTAAAATGGTAGTTATAAAGTAAATTTATTATAACATATTCATTTGGGTCAGGTTGACATCAGCAATAGTAGAAATAAAATAGGAAATAAAACAAGAAATAGCCGAGGTAAAACATTGTACGTTTAAAGTGAATTTATTGTTACGGGCAAGGTTTAAGGATTTGTCAATCACAACTGTCACATATTTCACTTGAATGGAAACAGAATTGCAAGCAAGCTGGAAAATATTTAAAAGAAAATAGAGCAAAACAATCTGGTATGAAATATTCATACAATTTTCTATTACTACAGTTTAAAAATTTTTCAATTGATTAATTTTATAGTTAGTATACCGAAATTCATTGATGTCATTACGGAGAAATCGTAGAAACTGAAAACATTGTTCAGTAAAAAACGCTCCTCCGGTTTACTAATTTTCTTGAAACTCTGAAATCAGGCAACTTATTTTTTTCTAATTAATTTCGTTTAGTTGATAGAATTATATGAACACCTTTAGAGGAAAACGTAACCCTATCCCCTCCCCCTTAATTAACTTTACCGGGAGAAATGTTTCAAAGAAAAGTTGTAGCTCCTTTATATATTTAGTTCACATTTTTTATAATATAAAGAAAATCGTTGGAACCGTTTTAGAGAAAAATAGCAGATATCTAAAAAATACGTTTCAGTAAAAACACACTTCCGGTCATCCGATTTTCTTCAAACTCGAAATTTTTTTTTACAATATATTTAATTTTAATTAATATTATATACATGACAGGATCGTATAATAAATTCAAATAGAACTTTTGGGGAAAGCAAAACCCTTAACCCCTTCTCCAAAAATGGCCCTTAATTGAATTTTCCCGGAGAAATCTTTTTTTTTAAAAAAAGTTGTAGCTCTTTGTATGTGCTATTGATATGCAAAGTTTAAAGAAAATCGTTGGAACAATTTTTGAGAAAATCGCTAAAGAGTGAAAAAAAAAATTATTAAGTAAAAGTTATACTTCCGGTCAAGGAATTTTGACAGATAACTTACTAACGGATCCGATGATGATATCTAAACGTATCTAAGTTTGAACTTAATGCGATTTTTTGTTTTTGAGCTATGCGCTGTTCACATACATACCTACACACACAGACCATTTTCTAAAAACCACTTTTATTGGACTCAATGAACAGCGAAAAATGTGTCGTTGTTTCGAGTTAACAAATTATCTTCCAGGTGTGAGTGTTTTGCTATTACTGCTCTATTCGAATTGTAATAGGATCCGGAATCATTAAGATTCGTGAGGATCCGATGATCCTAGTTACTCGCTACCTAGACCAAAATAGGGGGCGGGAGACTTCATGTAAATAGAGCTATAGAAGAACAGTTTTTAATACCAGTGAAATGTAATTGGTGATAGTGTATTTGTGGTAGTAGCTTGTTTGTGTAGCACGAGCGGTTTTGTAAAGGGCTTGTGAGTGTATATGTTTAAAAGAGAAGTATTAGTAATAATCACGAGAGCACCACTGATTTAAAATAATTATATTATTCTCTAAAACAATTTAATCTTTACAATATCACAATAATATGCTTATAAGTATACTGAAGCTAGCTAGATTGATTTAACTTAAACTGGCACTAAAGTTAACTGGTAGAATGTCTGATTCAGACTATCTTGAAAGAATGCCTTCTAATTGTTCGTTCAAATCTTTCCCTGTGGGAAGAAGGGTTAGACAATGCTAACCAATTTCATGAACTCTAAAAGACAATGGTAGTCTCTACCTGAATAGTCCCTTTTGCAGCGAATGATACATTTTTCTTGATATTACAAATAAAATATTTTTCTATATTTCTGGCATCCATGATGATGTAGTGGAAGAAAGAAATGGAAAAGTAATAGTTTTGGAAAATAGTTATGTAAAATAATTTGTGAATTTTAGCTAGTTCAAATATTTATTTTAGTGAAGGGGAAAGAGCCAGGTACTATAATTTAGGTCAATGCAAACCAAGAGACAAAGGGCAAGAAACAGTTAGAGTAAAACAATACACACCCTCCAGACATACCAGCATTATTTGAAAAGATTGGAACTAATAATTAGAAGACATTCTTTCAGGACAGTCTGTTGTAGACATTCAAGCAGAACACTTGTTTTTCGCTCTCTTAGCATCAGTGCCTGTTCCATAATATATTAATAAGTTTATACATTCTTTGCAAATAACTTGTAGTTATTATTTTAATAGAATATATTTATTGTTAGCAGTGGTGACTACTTTCTTATTTCTGATACTTCACTCTCTTAAACATATATACTCACAAGCCTTTTACAAAACCGCTCAAGCCACTACTAGCTACCACTAACACTACAACTCATCACACAAATAACATTTCACCAGTCAGAAGACATCATTTTACATTTTTTACTCAGCCAGTCTTTCTCTCTCTTTATTATTCTCTCGCTACTTTATTCTCTAATATCTATTAACAGTGTAAAGTCCTTGCAGTTAGTGTTTCAATTTATTATACAGTGTTCAGTACACCTACTAGTTAATTTCTGACTCAGCCTAATATTGTCTCTATTCTTTTTCCTACTCACATCCATTATAGAATTATAATGTTTAGGTTAGGGCTATATCTTGCAAGAATCAGGAAGAGAACTTTTTGATTTTTATTAATGTTGAATATTTTATCGAAGTTAATATATTCAAAGATTTTTTTTTTTAAATTCGTGTATTTTTACTAATAAAATTTTATACTTTTTTATTATGCACATATTTATGTTTGCCAAAAATATATTAAATTTAGTACTTTTATTAATTTTTTTTTTGGTTACGAACAAAAATCTTAAAAATTCCCTTAATACTGAAGTAATTTTTTTTTTTTTTTTTAATAAAAAGAAATGAACTCAGAGAGGAGAGAGGGGCAGAAGGTTGAGGAAGAGATTCCACGATGATTAATTCAGGAACACCTTGACTTTCTGACAGTGGTAGATGAGGAAGTAGTGAAAGATTTGCATTTCCGATAGCGGCCTTTATTACAAGCCCGGGAAGGATACCAATCATCGTGCCACTGGGAAAACTCTGTAAAGCAAGAGTAGATTATACAATGTAGGGTTTTTTTTTTTTTTTTTGAGGGGGCTTGTTGCAAAATATCCCCTTTGACGACGAACTTAGAAACTGACATCATCATAGCCAAATCTCTTCCAATCTGCTTTTCTACATAATTACAGTTTGCATAAAGAGTTTTAGTAGGTGATAAAAAGAAAGTGAATAAGTGCGAGAGAAGAAAAACACATTTTCTCTGAGGTAGATTTGATTAAATTCTTATCTTCTTCCTTTTCAGGTCCAGGTAGCCGGATAAAGTTGTAAAAAAAAAAGAAAAAAAAAGAAAAAGATTGGCAGAAAAAACGTAATGCGAAATACTCACAACGATTTTGTCTTATTGTAATTTTAAAGTTTATATTGACAATTTTTTCCCCAAACTAAATTTTTTACCCGATTTTATCAGTTTGAATGGATGGTGAAGAATCTCCAATGGTGGGGAAAAAAAAATCTCTGATAACATTTACCTACTCCTTTTAGAATATTTGTCGTAGAAATGTATATTGAAAAACTCTTTAATGAAAGCATAATTAGCGTTAAATAAAAACATGTTCACTTGTACTCTACATGTACCAACTTCAAAGAAAAACCATTGGAAACAATTTCGAGTGAATGGGAAAACTTATAAAAAAAAAAAATTCTGATTTGAAACAATAATACGATTTAATCTTTCTACAATTAATGTAATTAAATAGCAAAATTTTCTTTAAAAATTACTGTTATGTTTACTATGTTTTGAAGGGATTGCTATAAAAAAAGTTATTAGGGGTTATTATGTATTGTTTAGGTAACAAAACTAAGTTTCCGACCTGAATATAACTAGTATGGAAGCGCCCACGGTCCCAACTATAGTTTGTAGAGTGTTGGGCTACCACAAAAGTAGTTTTAAATCAAAGAATGGAATCCGTCAAGGGTGTAGCCTGAGCCCTCTTCTTTTTGTTATATTCCTCGATGACATTCTTAGTAAAGCTAAGAAAAATTTGAAAAGTTTGAATTTAAGCTCACTCACTCAAAATCCTCATTCCGATTAACTTACTCATTTTTTGACATACACTGACGACCTGGTTATGCTGGCAAACAACGATCACGATCTTCTCTATAATCTGAATATAATAAATAAAATAAATCAGGGGAGATAAATATAGGGAAGACCAGAATAATGAAGATCGGCCAAACAGTGTTAGGGTAATCAAACAAAATTAATGGCAAGTCTCGAGCTTTAAATAGTTCACCTTAATGAGGACGGCTTCTTTGTTGTAGAAATTAGAGTTCGGGATTGGTCATGTCACAAGAATGTAGGACTCTGGCAAAAAATGGAAAGTGTCGAAGAAAATATTTCTGTCTACAAGTCAACATTTTACCCTATACTCACATGTTTATCAGAGTCTTGAACCCTTAAAAAGAAGAACCTTAAAAGTCAGATACTGGCAACTCAGTTGAAGTATCTGAGAAAGGTGAAGGGAAAAACTAGATGGGACAGAGTCAGGATTATCCAAAATAAGGGCCATCTTAACGTGAAGTCAGCCGAGAAGGTTATAAGACAAAAAATTAAGATGGTATGGAATCCTTCACGCACGTCCAGGACCGTGCCATGAAACCCAATCCGAAGGACGAAGATAGAAATGGTAGGTAGAGGATGAAATGGGAGTAAAGAGCCCATGATGAAAACCCGGCGAGTGCTAATGCGAGATAGAAGCGAAAAGTCAAAGCGGTTGGAAAGAGAATAAGAAGCAATTGTTTTTTCGGGGAATTCTGAGGGGAAAAAAAATCTTTCCTTTAATTTAACACAGAATAATGTACGGTTCATCAACTATATAATATTGAATTTCACTAGAAGCACTGAATAGAATTCCAAATTTTTGAAGAAAATCAGTTAACCAGAATTACTGAAAACGGCGATAACAATTTCCTTTAAACATGGTATGCTAACTGCACAGATATAAACTTATATCTGAAACGTCCCCCCCCCCACAAAGAAATTACTTATATATTTATGCTGAATAAGTGGTGTTAAGTTTCAAATATTATATTATACAGATGATTCAGTATTATTAGTGCGTTCTACTGAGCTACGATATTGTCATTTTTCTATTAGCCGCTTGGGATAGAGGCTGGGTTGGTACGTGAAGGTTGTACCAAAATTTGAACATGATCCCAATATTTCTTCTTACCGGGAGTAAAAGAAAGTAAAAGAATAGAGAAAATCCAAATATTAGATGACTAGCTCGGTCAGCAAAAAATAGATGCCGTTTGTAGCGAGCAATTTTGTGATACAATACGCTTCTACCCCTGCTGATGTTTACTTTCTCTTGCTCATTGACTTTTAGAGGTGTTCTTTTTTTTTATATCTCTTATCACTGACAAGGACACCTCAGTATCCTTGTGGTAGTTATGTTATTCTCATCTTCTCATCTTCCGTCTTTCTGCCTCCTCTTCAAAATAGCCAAAATTTTCTCAAGCTTCAGATTTTGCATATAGGTAGGAGTTTCACCGTTGAAAAGAATCCACCTTCACTAGATGTTAAAACCCTAAAACAAATAACAAACTAAAATAAAATTTCTATTTTTGAAAGCTAAGATAAGTTTTAAAAGGAAGAACTATTAGTGCCTAAGAATGCTTAGTTCATAATCTTGGGCGCAACAGCCTATGCAGGGGCCAAGGCTTGCCAGGCGGCGATGTTTATTGTGGTAAGTATATGCCACAAATACGGTGGGGGAATCATCGTATTAGTTCTTGAGTGCCTATTTGATAATCTTAGAATTATAAATAAAAGTCAGTACTGGCTCTCTGTCCTTTTAAATTATAATAATGAATCGTATGTTATTTGCTCTAATTACTGGCGCCCTAGTCTGGGAGATGATGTATTAATACTTTTAATGTGCACTTAAGTGACCTGATTGTCGAATTTGAATATTCAAATATAATCATAGGAGGCGATTTTAACGCCAGACCTGGCCTTTATAATAATTTAGATGGCGATATTTTTGCTGGCTCTCATTTTAGCCCATGTAGGGTTTCTCTAGACCAGATATCAGATCGAAGGGGTAAATATTTAGTTGACTTGATGGAAGACAGTGTATTTATTGTGTGTAATGGCAGAAGTCCGTCCGATATGCCCGGCCAATTTACTTTTTTAAGCGAGAGGGGCTGCAGTTGTATTGATTTATTATGGATTAATTATAACACATTATTAATTAGTAAGGACTTTAAAATTTCTTAGTAAAATGTTTAATAAGAAAGGGGACCCCAAAGGCCCGCTTAATTACAGAGGCATTGCCCTTATCAATAATATCTTAAAGCTATTTACGGAATACTATATGAACGCATACGTAGTTATGTTATTCTCATCTACGTCTTTCTGTCTTTCTGCCACCCCAAAAATCTTCAAAATAACCAAAACTCCCGCTTGATCGCCTGATTTTTAGCTCCAGATTTTACATATCGGCAGGAAACATATCGACGACATATCACCATTGAAAACAATCCAACATGATTAGGTGTTAAAATCTTAAAACAAATAAACTAGAATAAAATTTACATTTTTAAAAGCTAAGTTTTAAAAGAAAGAACTATTATGGCCTAAGAATGCTTAGTTGCAGGGGCCGAGGCTTGCCAGACGGCGATGTTTATTGTGTTAAGTATATGCCTTAATGGGAAACTGAAACTGAATTGTCGCATCAAAGATGAGTGCGCTTACCACTGCACCAACTTGTGAAGACCCCATTACATATCGTATAACCCCCATTCGAAAACTGTCTGCGACACACCATTCATTGCAAACAACCATTCTAAGCTTACGTTTTTTGCCTTTACAGTGTAGCTTTCTTCTCTAAACTTTTCACGCTAATATTCCGTCTTAAGTTTATTTTTGAAATGGAATAAAAAGTTATGTAAATACAATATTAATTTATAATATAAAAATAACTTATTGAGCTGGTAAATTATATCTATATTTGTAGGTAGATAACTGTGGTATGTATATACAATTCTTTTTATTTAACTTTTGTTGTTCATACACATAGTTTAGAGTAATTTTCTTATCTTTGCTTATTTATAATTATTTTTCCTTTGAAAAATAAATGGAACTCTGACGTTAATGTTCAGAATTCTAAGATCTAATTGTATAATTGCAATGAATACAAAATTATCATGCAGAACATGACGAAACATTGAGCTGAAATATTGACAAATCTTAAAATACTAATCATTAGAGTTTTATTCCATTTTTTGCTGAGGACATGATTTACGTACGAAAAAATATAAAAAAAAAACACAGATAAAAAATATCTCTTTATATCTCTTTATGGAAAAGAATATTAATTAAAAGATTAAAAAAAAAAAACCATACACAACAACTGAAGGTTTCACACAATATTTGTAAATAAGTGGGAGACATAATCCAACCACTATGACCTTTTGTTTTCTTTTGAAATAAAACATATTTCTTTCAATAATGGAACAATCAGATATATATATATAGTTGATAGTGGACAGTCTGCGGAGTTCTCTAGTGATCTATTTTTACTTTGTTACAAATTTTATTTTAGTAATAAAAAAAAATAGCGTGGTGAATTTTGTTCAGTCTTATTTAGATACTGTGATTAATTATTCTAATTAAATTTACCGCTTAAAAAAAATGAAAAATTCTATAGTAATAATATTATTTTTATTGATAGTGTACAGTGAATGTTGGCTAATAAAAGATTTATTAAAAGGTACAGAAGAGATTGCTGATGATGACCCAACAGTTGTAATACGCTCTAAAAGAGATGATGATTCGCCTTGTTCATCCACAGCTGAGACTTCACAAGAATATGGTGGTACAGAGCTGTCAACAATTTCAACAGAAGAAATAACCATAAATATATATGATCTAATTAAAAGTTGGCCGAAAAAACCAATAGGACCTGAACCTCGGTTAACGTTCGCTATCAATGCTAGGCCACGTTGCTCGTCAGGTTATCAAAGAGATGCAAATGGTGTCTGTAAACCTATTTTTGGATACGAATTTCCGTAATTACATTTTACTTTCTATAGCTTTTTAATTGATTCTTCCAAATTCCATTAATAATAAACTATTATGTCTAGAATTAGATAATAAAGGAATTTATTTCAAACAACGTTCTATTTTTTTTTAATTTTATTTATTTAATTTTAGTTTAATATAACATAAGTTTTGGAGATGCAGGAGACCTAATCTCAAGATCACTTTATTCGAATCTCAAGATTCAAATTTTACAATCTCTGTAATATATGTATATAATACAGTTTACTTTAGATTAACAATTCTTATATTAGTTTCATGATATCTATATTTTTAGAGAATATAATTTCCTTGTATTTGTTGTAAAGCTCTTTAAATAATCTGTCCCTTTTTCTACGACATTGATGGGCACCTCCATTACTATATGTTTGATGTCCTCCCGCTCGTGGCATCCCTTACAAAACGGACAGGTTCCTTCCAATCAATGCTATAAATTCTGCAGCTGCTTTTCTCTGCAAATTCAAGAGGAATTTATTGAATTGAATAATGATGGGATGCTAAAACTTCATTTTGCCAAAGTTGGACGCTTTCAAGAATATCCTCCGGATTTCAGAAACACACTATTTCAATTCTACTCCCACTATTTTCTATGACATATTTATGTGAACAAAATTTTTTAACTGTAGCTTTAATTAAAATTGATAAGAAGACATGCTTGAAAGCTCTTGATCAATATCCCCTAAAGCACTTTCAAAATATCGAGCCGATTATATAATGAATATTTGTGTTCATTGAAACAAGCTCAGGTATCATATTAATTAATTTTTTTTTGTTTACATTACGTAATATAACTATAGTTCTCAAGTTATGTAAGGTATATGTATCAAATAAAAAAAATATATATATTATTCATGCATTCTATTTTACATATTTACATATTTAGTTTTGGTGTGTTGCTAAATTAGGGAAAAACTTTGTTGTGCCCGTGGGCAAGAAAAGGTTGCGGAGCGCTGCTCCAAAGTACCACTTCATTGCAATGTGTGTAGTTCTGTAATCTTTATCTTGGCCATTAATATACATTAGAAGCATTGCTAGAACCCTAAATTTGAGTAAAATACGTAGGATAACCGGAAATTCAATTTTACGAAGTAGGTTTCTTTATTATCAAGTTTTTTGGAGGAATTATCTCGAATACTACTAGAACGGTGGTCTTTCAACTTGAAATACTAATTAGAATTATATAATCCTAATGCACGCAAGAGGTATCTGTTGCATGCAGTTACTTGGGGAATAGCGACCTCACAGATTATCACAGCTCAGTTACTCCATGCACTTCATCAGAACATAAACTCTACACTCCGGCCTCCAAGCAGCGTTCTCTAGCTACAAACAACACTGCCTATCGACACAGTGAGTTGTAGAAGCTCCTAGGAAGAAAGAATCCGAGGGCAGCATCCTACCATTGAGCTAATCTACTCACTCACACTTACAGACAAGTGTGAAATTACATACACTCTACACTTTACAGACAAGGACAATCACAGTACACAAACTAGGGTGTCCGTCCCTAGTTAATTGGCGAAAGCCAAGGGAGAAGGAAGGGATTAGCTCAGTTTAGCGCGCTGGTCTAGCAATGCGGAGCTCTAGGTTTCGAATCCAGCATGCTGCCCTTAATTTTTTTTTCTTCCTTTGAGCCTCTACAACTCACTGTCTCTGTGATGGGCAGTGTTGTCTTGTAGCTAGAGAACGTGGCTTGGAGACCGGCTAGGTATTAGAAAAGGCTCCGGGGGGGGGGGCACAATAGATCTTTCAGCAGTATAATAATTCCGTTTATGTGTTTCACATTAGTTTTTTTTTTTTTATAGCACTCAGTTGAGCTCAATTCATGTATTTCCGGTGAAAACTCAATCTTGAAAATTTGTAACAATTCCAATACAATATACGAGGCATGTCCAGTAGTGAGTGTACTGAGGCTCTCACGGCCGGAGGGATTTTGTTTTCGACATGTTGGTGTGGCAACGACAGTGTAGCCTGAATCCTCCCCTCCGCAACGAGACCGGTTCGCGGTCAGTACGTTGAGAACTGACGACGCGACAATACATTTCGTGAAAAAAGTCAATCCAAATCTTCCGCCAAGTGTGAAATATTCAAGGTCGGGCAAGAGTTTTTGAGATGCTACAAACTCCATGGAGATGAATTTCTCCGCTCCATCATTACTGGAGATGAAACTTGGATTGCACACTACACACCTGAAACCAAAAGGCAGTCTCAACAGTGGCGTCACACCTCTTCA